>JYDV01000092.1:0-161934 GCA_001447645.1 Trichinella pseudospiralis | reverse complement strand
GTGTTTCTAAATATAAAAGAATTAATTCAATGAATTAATGTTATAATAAATAAAAAACAAAGCCGTTTTTATTGCTGTTCTCCGTCCGTCATTGCATTAGAAACGCCATGGTTAATTCGCCGCACATCGTTCGCCTACAATTACTTCAAATGAACTTCAATAGCAACGCAATTCAGTAGTCAGAAGAAGATTTGCATAAAGTTCATTTCTGCTGTTTAACAAGTATCAAATACGTTGGTCATTGTGTTTAACAGACATTGTTGAGGTCATAAATAAGCTCAAAGGCAAATTGCATTCGAATTTGCATTCAAACTAGACAACGCCTTTGTTTGAAATGATAACATTCTTCAATATCTAAAAATATACCTTACTCTATAATTAACGCAGAAATAAACTGAGCAAATGCCGTTCTTCTGTGCTGTTAGTCAAGTCAGTAAATATAATTCCGCTTAACATGAAGGCAATTTTCATGTTTCCCCTCTTTGCATAAAAGTCAGACACTAAGCGCTCTCTTAACAGCAATGGATATGCCATTCGAAGATGAATCATAACATAATGTGCTGCATGCATATTTGAAATGATTTGACAACAAATTCTGATGCACTGTTTAAATTCATGAAATCAGGAGTATTTGAAAATTAAGAAATAAACTTGTCACCTTCCTGTAATGTCATGATGATGTATAATTTAAAAAATACTATTATATGATCATAGAAATAAATAACTTTAGTAGGAAAGCAGCATTCTTCTTACTTGCATAATAAGAAACGCCATTCGTTTGATGTTCGACCTGCTCCAAGCACAATGAAATTGAATGCCATATGCAACTTAAAATTGGAGAATTCATCAACTTGGCATTATAATGCGATCTATTTGCCGTCATTATATGAACTTATCTGTTATACGTTGTCCCTTTGTCTGTTAGGATGACGTTTTCTATTCGTAATCAGTTATCATGGAGGCTTTGCTGCCCTTCTGGCTGTCACCATGACATGGTTTCATGCTTCATGATACGCAAATTAGATTTTCCCATGTTGCATTGACTGTCAGTAAGACGCGTTCTACTCGTCCAACCTGTCTGTGCTATTTTTATATGAAATTTTTTTCCACTTTTATCAATATTTTACTGAATCCTATCCTCTTCTTTCTTTCCCCTCATATCCCATTGCTATCCCTGTTTTTCTCTCTCTTTAGCTTTCTTCCTTTTTACTCCCTCATTCACCCAGCATTCCTTCCAATCACAATTTTTATCCCCGTAATCCACACAATCTCTGACTACTGTATTTATTAATAAAATGCATCATTGCTTTCATAGTATTATTCATTTCTTAGTGATTCTCCTCCGAGGTGTTCCAGTTTTAATTAAAGCGTAGGCCAGCAGTTCACAATGGGATCACTAAGATCAGTAGGTACAATGTTGGTTTATTACATTACTCACGAAATTAAATTTGTTTCTTGAAGCAATGGATTACATTACAATGTGGCAGGTTTGCAATCACAGCACTACTGCCATGCAGGATGTGCCCTTAACATGTCGATCAAAATAAGAATTGCACCTGAGCATCTGATAGTTAAAGTAGTCAGTGTTATCCCTCTGTTGGTGTAACCTGTTAATTATGAGTTTTTCTTTGTTATTATTAAAGACCTTGGTCTATAATTGAGCACTTGCATTTAAATGCAGTAATTAAAAGCTTTTTTCATGATAATGAATTATGTCAGCTCCACAGACGATTTATTAAGTTGTTGTATATGCTCTCAACCTGCTAGTTTAATTTTCATCAACAAAATCATGAAATGAAGAAGATAAGAATATGTAAGTAAATATATGATCCTGTGTTTACTCTAATGATTTGCATTAGCGCAATTTGAACAACTCTGAACAAACAGTGAAATCAAACAAGACGGAGAGTTTCAAATGATGCTCTTCCAGATTGCCAAGCAGTATAATATATCTGAAAATTTTGGGGTTGCTTTTGAAAAAGCGTATCAGATTTTGCGAAAAACAAACAAAACACTACAAATTCATTAAAATTGTTTGCTAGTGTGGATAAGTTAATCAGTTGATATGATAATGATAATATTGTGATATTGATAAATTTGTTGCTGACAAGTTATTGAAAGTAAATACATAAATATAATAATAGTAATTATAGTGATAAAAATTGGCAGAGAGACAAACAGCAAAATAAAAATGAGAAATAAAATAATAAAATGATGGAGATTTTTGAAGGAAAATGAAACAAAGTCGTAGTTGTTTAAAATGAGTGAAAGAGTGGAGAGTTTAATACGAACAGGTTATTATATTTTTTTAAACTTTTGCATCAATAAACAAATCGCGGTTGGCAAAAACCTTTCTGAATATGAGAAAATTATTTTTTTTAAGTGAAAAGTGAAGGAAAGCAAACGTGATCGTACTGGAGTCTATACGTTTTGTGAAAAACATTGCTATTTCCAGTTATGCGTATTATTATTATTGAATTTCCATTCATTTGAATTTCTGATTTGAGAAAGAAATGAAATGAAAAGGAAGCCAAAATAATATAAAAATAAACAGTAATAAAAAGTTATGTTAAGAAGAATTTATAAATAATTCAGGAAAATACTTTTAAAAAAGAAAAGAAATATTCAAACAAAACAATTCAGGAACCCAGGCGAAGTAATTTGAAATTTGGTAAAATGCAACGGTAACAACAACGAATTAACGGTAAACATGTAAAATATATGCAACCAAAATAAATGTAAATAAATAAGAAAATAAATAAATAGTCATAAAATATGTTACCAAAGATGATCAGTGTTTGATAAGTAAATTTTTAAAATATTAAAAATTAAGTACACGGATAACAAAAATAAACAGGCAAAGTATACTCAAACAACCAAATACAAGACATCGATCACAGCATCAGCATTGTTTTACTGCTTACTTTCTCTAAAACTATAAATAAATTTGTGTTTGTAAGAAATGTTAAATCATTGTTGTTGAAAGGTTATTGCCAATAGCCCCAGTGGTACCAACATTAGTAAGATGCATAATATGAATTCCTAAAAACTTTCTTTTTAACATGAAAATACAAATAAACTAGTGATTACCATATGTACTTCATTTTGATCTCACACTTATCAAGTATTGTATTTCATAGCAGGCAAATTCTATAAGAAATATGGGAATAACATAACAAAAATGCAAAAAATTGAAAAAAAATCTTTCCAGAAAAACGCAGCAAGGTAAGATACGCAGCGATTAATGAATATCATCAGCCATAGTGTCGGATATTAATTTTTATTGGTCGATTGAATGAAATAGAATGATGAAGAACAACGGGATTAAAATTTTCATACACAATACAAGCACTGCTGTTAAAACTTTTATCATATTAATCGAAATGGGCGGAAAATGAAGAAAAATTGATTTTTCGAATAGAAAGAAATATTGCAAAAGGCTTGGGTATCTCAATGAATTCTTCAGTAAAACGCCAAAACTGACTCCTATGCAAAAATTCATGCATCTCAGTTCCGTTTTAAGAGAGTTTTCGATTAGCTACATTCCTATGTATTAAGATAGGCTAAGGGACAACTTTACAAGCCATTTATGCCATGAGTACCAGTTCGCTTGCGTCGGAACACTCCAAAACCATCTATTCTATTGTCATTTAACGATTTATAACAAAAAATGCAAAAAAATTGAAAAAAAATTTTTTCCGGAAAAACGGCAAAACAGCCAAGTCTATAGTTCACAAAATTTCGAAAATATCGAAAATTTTCTTTTTCTACAAAAATGGCTGAAAAAGATCAGAAAAAATTACAGAATTACAACTAACCTGGTCCGACGTTGCAAAATAACGTATATGCCGAGATATTAAAAAAAAACTTTGAATCCCCATACGAATTTAGTGTGAACTAGAGGAACGCGAGTAAAACATGTGCAATACACTACATGGTAGGGAATTACATTCTATCAACATTTACACACAGAATTTCCATAATTTCCCCAGGGAAATGTGGCTTATTCTAATGTCATTTGTACCTGAGTGTCAGTTTTGTTATACAGACCACTTTAAAATTTTATTTTATATTTAGGCAAATTCATTAATTACAAACGACGCAGAAAAAAGAATAATTAAAACTGAAACGATTGAAGCATAACTTTAATGTAGTGTACTATTATTTTTCAATATAACTCAAACCCTTACTAACAAAACGTTCAACCAAATATCTAAATAAATAATCATTTCTTCGTTATTGAAATTTTTAATACACAATTATGCTGCAAGATTGTTTCTATATATTAAGAAATAATTCAACATTACGTTGCACTTCCATAGTGGCATTCCTTTAGCTTGTCTGTGCTTATGTGTAAATATCTCGAAACATTAGTTTAAATAACAAATGTGAGATTATGAATTTGTCATCAATTGTTAGTTTACTTAATTACAACCATTTCGAATTAATTATTATGGCAAAAATGCAGCATTACAATATCATTTCCAAAGCGTGGTTACATAAGAGTGAACTAATTGAAAATACCGCTAAACAGCAACATTCTTGGCATCAATGAGTAGGAAATTAAGTGATTAAGCTCATGAAATACAAATTTTTACGTCATATTTTAGTGTTTTCAGAAATAGAACACAGTCAAGGATTACGTTATGATGCGCAGGTGTTAATGAATGTTTCCAGTCATAGTGTCGGATATTAATTTTTATTGGTCGATTGAATGAAATAGAATGATGAAGAACAACGGGATTAAAATTTTCATACACAATACAAGCACTGCTGTTAAAACTTTTATCATATTAATCGAAATGGGCGGAAAATGAAGAAAAATTGATTTTTCGAATAGAAAGAAATATTGCAAAAGGCTTGGGTATCTCAATGAATTCTTCAGTAAAACGCCAAAACTGACTCCTATGCAAAAATTCATGCATCTCAGTTCCGTTTTAAGAGAGTTTTCGATTAGCTACATTCCTATGTATTAAGATAGGCTAAGGGACAACTTTACAAGCCATTTATGCCATGAGTACCAGTTCGCTTGCGTCGGAACACTCCAAAACCATCTATTCTATTGTCATTTAACGATTTATAACAAAAAATGCAAAAAAATTGAAAAAAAATTTTTTCCGGAAAAACGGCAAAACAGCCAAGTCTATAGTTCACAAAATTTCGAAAATATCGAAAATTTTCTTTTTCTACAAAAATGGCTGAAAAAGATCAGAAAAAATTACAGAATTACAACTAACCTGGTCCGACGTTGCAAAATAACGTATATGCCGAGATATTAAAAAAAAACTTTGAATCCACATACGAATTTAGTGGGAACTAGAGGAACGCGAGTAAAACATGTGCAATACACTACATGGTAGGGAATTACATTCTATCAACATTTACACACAGAATTTCCATAATTTCCCCAGGGAAATGTGGCTTATTCTAATGTCATTTGTACCTGAGTGTCAGTTTTGTTATACAGACCACTTTAAAATTTTATTTTATATTTAGGCAAATTCATTAATTACAAACGACGCAGAAAAAAGAATAATTAAAACTGAAACGATTGAAGCATAACTTTAATGTAGTGTANTATCTTTGTGTTTCTAAATATAAAAGAATTAATTCAATGAATTAATGTTATAATAAATAAAAAACAAAGCCGTTTTTATTGCTGTTCTCCGTCCGTCATTGCATTAGAAACGCCATGGTTAATTCGCCGCACATCGTTCGCCTACAATTACTTCAAATGAACTTCAATAGCAACGCAATTCAGTAGTCAGAAGAAGATTTGCATAAAGTTCATTTCTGCTGTTTAACAAGTATCAAATACGTTGGTCATTGTGTTTAACAGACATTGTTGAGGTCATAAATAAGCTCAAAGGCAAATTGCATTCGAATTTGCATTCAAACTAGACAACGCCTTTGTTTGAAATGATAACATTCTTCAATATCTAAAAATATACCTTACTCTATAATTAACGCAGAAATAAACTGAGCAAATGCCGTTCTTCTGTGCTGTTAGTCAAGTCAGTAAATATAATTCCGCTTAACATGAAGGCAATTTTCATGTTTCCCCTCTTTGCATAAAAGTCAGACACTAAGCGCTCTCTTAACAGCAATGGATATGCCATTCGAAGATGAATCATAACATAATGTGCTGCATGCATATTTGAAATGATTTGACAACAAATTCTGATGCACTGTTTAAATTCATGAAATCAGGAGTATTTGAAAATTAAGAAATAAACTTGTCACCTTCCTGTAATGTCATGATGATGTATAATTTAAAAAATACTATTATATGATCATAGAAATAAATAACTTTAGTAGGAAAGCAGCATTCTTCTTACTTGCATAATAAGAAACGCCATTCGTTTGATGTTCGACCTGCTCCAAGCACAATGAAATTGAATGCCATATGCAACTTAAAATTGGAGAATTCATCAACTTGGCATTATAATGCGATCTATTTGCCGTCATTATATGAACTTATCTGTTATACGTTGTCCCTTTGTCTGTTAGGATGACGTTTTCTATTCGTAATCAGTTATCATGGAGGCTTTGCTGCCCTTCTGGCTGTCACCATGACATGGTTTCATGCTTCATGATACGCAAATTAGATTTTCCCATGTTGCATTGACTGTCAGTAAGACGCGTTCTACTCGTCCAACCTGTCTGTGCTATTTTTATATGAAATTTTTTTCCACTTTTATCAATATTTTACTGAATCCTATCCTCTTCTTTCTTTCCCCTCATATCCCATTGCTATCCCTGTTTTTCTCTCTCTTTAGCTTTCTTCCTTTTTACTCCCTCATTCACCCAGCATTCCTTCCAATCACAATTTTTATCCCCGTAATCCACACAATCTCTGACTACTGTATTTATTAATAAAATGCATCATTGCTTTCATAGTATTATTCATTTCTTAGTGATTCTCCTCCGAGGTGTTCCAGTTTTAATTAAAGCGTAGGCCAGCAGTTCACAATGGGATCACTAAGATCAGTAGGTACAATGTTGGTTTATTACATTACTCACGAAATTAAATTTGTTTCTTGAAGCAATGGATTACATTACAATGTGGCAGGTTTGCAATCACAGCACTACTGCCATGCAGGATGTGCCCTTAACATGTCGATCAAAATAAGAATTGCACCTGAGCATCTGATAGTTAAAGTAGTCAGTGTTATCCCTCTGTTGGTGTAACCTGTTAATTATGAGTTTTTCTTTGTTATTATTAAAGACCTTGGTCTATAATTGAGCACTTGCATTTAAATGCAGTAATTAAAAGCTTTTTTCATGATAATGAATTATGTCAGCTCCACAGACGATTTATTAAGTTGTTGTATATGCTCTCAACCTGCTAGTTTAATTTTCATCAACAAAATCATGAAATGAAGAAGATAAGAATATGTAAGTAAATATATGATCCTGTGTTTACTCTAATGATTTGCATTAGCGCAATTTGAACAACTCTGAACAAACAGTGAAATCAAACAAGACGGAGAGTTTCAAATGATGCTCTTCCAGATTGCCAAGCAGTATAATATATCTGAAAATTTTGGGGTTGCTTTTGAAAAAGCGTATCAGATTTTGCGAAAAACAAACAAAACACTACAAATTCATTAAAATTGTTTGCTAGTGTGGATAAGTTAATCAGTTGATATGATAATGATAATATTGTGATATTGATAAATTTGTTGCTGACAAGTTATTGAAAGTAAATACATAAATATAATAATAGTAATTATAGTGATAAAAATTGGCAGAGAGACAAACAGCAAAATAAAAATGAGAAATAAAATAATAAAATGATGGAGATTTTTGAAGGAAAATGAAACAAAGTCGTAGTTGTTTAAAATGAGTGAAAGAGTGGAGAGTTTAATACGAACAGGTTATTATATTTTTTTAAACTTTTGCATCAATAAACAAATCGCGGTTGGCAAAAACCTTTCTGAATATGAGAAAATTATTTTTTTTAAGTGAAAAGTGAAGGAAAGCAAACGTGATCGTACTGGAGTCTATACGTTTTGTGAAAAACATTGCTATTTCCAGTTATGCGTATTATTATTATTGAATTTCCATTCATTTGAATTTCTGATTTGAGAAAGAAATGAAATGAAAAGGAAGCCAAAATAATATAAAAATAAACAGTAATAAAAAGTTATGTTAAGAAGAATTTATAAATAATTCAGGAAAATACTTTTAAAAAAGAAAAGAAATATTCAAACAAAACAATTCAGGAACCCAGGCGAAGTAATTTGAAATTTGGTAAAATGCAACGGTAACAACAACGAATTAACGGTAAACATGTAAAATATATGCAACCAAAATAAATGTAAATAAATAAGAAAATAAATAAATAGTCATAAAATATGTTACCAAAGATGATCAGTGTTTGATAAGTAAATTTTTAAAATATTAAAAATTAAGTACACGGATAACAAAAATAAACAGGCAAAGTATACTCAAACAACCAAATACAAGACATCGATCACAGCATCAGCATTGTTTTACTGCTTACTTTCTCTAAAACTATAAATAAATTTGTGTTTGTAAGAAATGTTAAATCATTGTTGTTGAAAGGTTATTGCCAATAGCCCCAGTGGTACCAACATTAGTAAGATGCATAATATGAATTCCTAAAAACTTTCTTTTTAACATGAAAATACAAATAAACTAGTGATTACCATATGTACTTCATTTTGATCTCACACTTATCAAGTATTGTATTTCATAGCAGGCAAATTCTATAAGAAATATGGGAATAACATAACAAAAATGCAAAAAATTGAAAAAAAATCTTTCCAGAAAAACGCAGCAAGGTAAGATACGCAGCGATTAATGAATATCATCAGCCATAGTGTCGGATATTAATTTTTATTGGTCGATTGAATGAAATAGAATGATGAAGAACAACGGGATTAAAATTTTCATACACAATACAAGCACTGCTGTTAAAACTTTTATCATATTAATCGAAATGGGCGGAAAATGAAGAAAAATTGATTTTTCGAATAGAAAGAAATATTGCAAAAGGCTTGGGTATCTCAATGAATTCTTCAGTAAAACGCCAAAACTGACTCCTATGCAAAAATTCATGCATCTCAGTTCCGTTTTAAGAGAGTTTTCGATTAGCTACATTCCTATGTATTAAGATAGGCTAAGGGACAACTTTACAAGCCATTTATGCCATGAGTACCAGTTCGCTTGCGTCGGAACACTCCAAAACCATCTATTCTATTGTCATTTAACGATTTATAACAAAAAATGCAAAAAAATTGAAAAAAAATTTTTTCCGGAAAAACGGCAAAACAGCCAAGTCTATAGTTCACAAAATTTCGAAAATATCGAAAATTTTCTTTTTCTACAAAAATGGCTGAAAAAGATCAGAAAAAATTACAGAATTACAACTAACCTGGTCCGTCGTTGCAAAATAACGTATTTGCCGAGATATTAAAAAAAACTTTGAATCCCCATACGAATTTAGTGTGAACTAGAGGAACGCGAGTAAAACATGTGCAATACACTACATGGTAGGGAATTACATTCTATCAACATTTACACACAGAATTTCCATAATTTCCCCAGGGAAATGTGGCTTATTCTAATGTCATTTGTACCTGAGTGTCAGTTTTGTTATACAGACCACTTTAAAATTTTATTTTATATTTAGGCAAATTCATTAATTACAAACGACGCAGAAAAAAGAATAATTAAAACTGAAACGATTGAAGCATAACTTTAATGTAGTGTACTATTATTTTTCAATATAACTCAAACCCTTACTAACAAAACGTTCAACCAAATATCTAAATAAATAATCATTTCTTCGTTATTGAAATTTTTAATACACAATTATGCTGCAAGATTGTTTCTATATATTAAGAAATAATTCAACATTACGTTGCACTTCCATAGTGGCATTCCTTTAGCTTGTCTGTGCTTATGTGTAAATATCTCGAAACATTAGTTTAAATAACAAATGTGAGATTATGAATTTGTCATCAATTGTTAGTTTACTTAATTACAACCATTTCGAATTAATTATTATGGCAAAAATGCAGCATTACAATATCATTTCCAAAGCGTGGTTACATAAGAGTGAACTAATTGAAAATACCGCTAAACAGCAACATTCTTGGCATCAATGAGTAGGAAATTAAGTGATTAAGCTCATGAAATACAAATTTTTACGTCATATTTTAGTGTTTTCAGAAATAGAACACAGTCAAGGATTACGTTATGATGCGCAGGTGTTAATGAATGTTTCCAGTCATAGTGTCGGATATTAATTTTTATTGGTCGATTGAATGAAATAGAATGATGAAGAACAACGGGATTAAAATTTTCATACACAATACAAGCACTGCTGTTAAAACTTTTATCATATTAATCGAAATGGGCGGAAAATGAAGAAAAATTGATTTTTCGAATAGAAAGAAATATTGCAAAAGGCTTGGGTATCTCAATGAATTCTTCAGTAAAACGCCAAAACTGACTCCTATGCAAAAATTCATGCATCTCAGTTCCGTTTTAAGAGAGTTTTCGATTAGCTACATTCCTATGTATTAAGATAGGCTAAGGGACAACTTTACAAGCCATTTATGCCATGAGTACCAGTTCGCTTGCGTCGGAACACTCCAAAACCATCTATTCTATTGTCATTTAACGATTTATAACAAAAAATGCAAAAAAATTGAAAAAAAATTTTTTCCGGAAAAACGGCAAAACAGCCAAGTCTATAGTTCACAAAATTTCGAAAATATCGAAAATTTTCTTTTTCTACAAAAATGGCTGAAAAAGATCAGAAAAAATTACAGAATTACAACTAACCTGGTCCGTCGTTGCAAAATAACGTATTTGCCGAGATATTAAAAAAAACTTTGAATCCCCATACGAATTTAGTGTGAACTAGAGGAACGCGAGTAAAACATGTGCAATACACTACATGGTAGGGAATTACATTCTATCAACATTTACACACAGAATTTCCATAATTTCCCCAGGGAAATGTGGCTTATTCTAATGTCATTTGTACCTGAGTGTCAGTTTTGTTATACAGACCACTTTAAAATTTTATTTTATATTTAGGCAAATTCATTAATTACAAACGACGCAGAAAAAAGAATAATTAAAACTGAAACGATTGAAGCATAACTTTAATGTAGTGTACTATTATTTTTCAATATAACTCAAACCCTTACTAACAAAACGTTCAACCAAATATCTAAATAAATAATCATTTCTTCGTTATTGAAATTTTTAATACACAATTATGCTGCAAGATTGTTTCTATATATTAAGAAATAATTCAACATTACGTTGCACTTCCATAGTGGCATTCCTTTAGCTTGTCTGTGCTTATGTGTAAATATCTCGAAACATTAGTTTAAATAACAAATGTGAGATTATGAATTTGTCATCAATTGTTAGTTTACTTAATTACAACCATTTCGAATTAATTATTATGGCAAAAATGCAGCATTACAATATCATTTCCAAAGCGTGGTTACATAAGAGTGAACTAATTGAAAATACCGCTAAACAGCAACATTCTTGGCATCAATGAGTAGGAAATTAAGTGATTAAGCTCATGAAATACAAATTTTTACGTCATATTTTAGTGTTTTCAGAAATAGAACACAGTCAAGGATTACGTTATGATGCGCAGGTGTTAATGAATGTTTCCAGTCATAGTGTCGGATATTAATTTTTATTGGTCGATTGAATGAAATAGAATGATGAAGAACAACGGGATTAAAATTTTCATACACAATACAAGCACTGCTGTTAAAACTTTTATCATATTAATCGAAATGGGCGGAAAATGAAGAAAAATTGATTTTTCGAATAGAAAGAAATATTGCAAAAGGCTTGGGTATCTCAATGAATTCTTCAGTAAAACGCCAAAACTGACTCCTATGCAAAAATTCATGCATCTCAGTTCCGTTTTAAGAGAGTTTTCGATTAGCTACATTCCTATGTATTAAGATAGGCTAAGGGACAACTTTACAAGCCATTTATGCCATGAGTACCAGTTCGCTTGCGTCGGAACACTCCAAAACCATCTATTCTATTGTCATTTAACGATTTATAACAAAAAATGCAAAAAAATTGAAAAAAAATTTTTTCCGGAAAAACGGCAAAACAGCCAAGTCTATAGTTCACAAAATTTCGAAAATATCGAAAATTTTCTTTTTCTACAAAAATGGCTGAAAAAGATCAGAAAAAATTACAGAATTACAACTAACCTGGTCCGTCGTTGCAAAATAACGTATTTGCCGAGATATTAAAAAAAACTTTGAATCCCCATACGAAACAGTGGAACCATTATGTAATTTTTTTATGAGCTATGTTTGCAAAACTGAAGTTTCGCCATTCGCAATCATGGATATATTTGCATTTTGATAGCTTTTATATATAATTTTTCCGGTATTTCCCCAAGTGAAAGTTGGTTTGTGTAATATGATTTGCCCCTGACCTTCGGTTTTGTAACACAGACATATTCAAATTGAAAAGAAAGTTGTATTCACGCATAATTCATTAATGACATGTCATGATTATATTGGAATGAGTCAAAATTATATGATTTTATTACAATTTCGTGCAATTTTCCATTATTTCTTTCTGTAAACGATACTTTTGATTCCTGGGTATTGTTTCCAATATCTCAATAAATTATTAATTTTACTTAGTTGATAATAGGTTCGTGTATGTGTGTAGGAGCTTTGTTTGCCCATATGCATAAAGAATTCAATATTTTATTGTTCTTTCCCATTGGCATAACATTAGTTTTAGTGTACCGATGAAGAAATATGTCACAAAATATAAATAAGTATCATTTGTTATGGAAGCAGTTTGTTGTTAAATTACAACATTTTTCGTTTTTACCATTTTATATTAATGATTTTGACAAAATACAGCATTTTACTAATCGAAAACAAAATGAAACTGCCATATTCTTGGCATTGTTGAGAGTAACCTCATGAGCAGCATATTATTCATTGAAATGATGATCTGTTATTGGAAATACAAATGCATGGCATACTTTATGATACTCAAGTATAAATAAGTTGCAGCAGTCAGAGGATTAGTAATTCGTATAGAAGGCGCTATAAAATGAAATGAATAACTGAGAAAGTGATCAATTGAACGCTTTATGCACATTTCAAGGTTTTTAGAAGTAACTATTATTATTCGAATCGAAATGAACGGAAAATGAAGGAAAAGTGATTTGAGCAAAGCATAGGAATATTGCACAACAATACTCAATTTCAACGAATACTTAACAAAAATGTCGGCAATGTACCTCTTACTAAAATTCCAGCATCTTGGTCGCGTTTCAAAAGAGTTTCAGATTAGTTGGATTTCTGTGTATTAAGATAGGCACCTCGCGAGGCCCCTTTGAGCTCTTTATTCCACAGGTATGGGTTAGCTTCTGATAAAACATAGCAAAAGTCTCCATTCTATCGTTTTTTACGATTTATAGCAAAGCATGCAAAAAACATTGAAAAAAAGTGTTGGCAGAAAACGCAGAAACCTCAAATGCTATAGCCTATGTAGTTTCGAAATTATCGAAAATCTGATTCTTCTACAAAAATGATTTGAATAGATCAGAAAAAATCAGAGAATTACAACTAATCTGGTTGGGTGTTGTACATAAGCATACTACGGCTTTAGTAAATCTTTTTATAGCAGTTGTTAAATTTGTTAGTAATGTTACAGCGATTTGAATAAGCGCGCTTTGTTTTGAAACTCAAGATATTCACCTGATCATCGTTAGTAGTTTGTCATTGGAAGTAAAATCTTATAAAGCTTATTTTTCACTTATTGCATAACGTGTAAAAAAAGATATCGTGCAAGAATTGATAGATTTTAAATTTTTCACATTGAACAGGAATGTTTCCACTTATTACTTCTGTTTGTATCCCTGAACAATTTAGAAACATATTGTACAGTGAATATTTAGTAATGCTTAAATGAGTCTGAATTACAATAGATCTTTGGGGAAATTGTGTATGTAACAATTACACGGTTGCAAATTAAAATTTCCAATTTGCCAGCAAATTATTTCTTTCTTTTCTCATACAACATCCAGCAATAATGCCTCTCATAATGAAAGTTATTTGCGTAAAAATTTTACAATACACAAATCTGAATATCACCTGGAATTATACAAATAAATGCGCCAATTTTTCATTATGTATAGAGTTTCTTTTGAAAGGAATCCAGGTACAACGTGATGATTATTCTTGTTAGTTTTTGCTTTCTTTCGAGAACTTGTCAGTTCAAAATTAAAGCATAATGAGCACAGAATTTCAGCTCTGTTTTTGCTCATTGCAACTTCACGAGAAATTTCTAAGATTAAGGAACTTATAAAATGAAATCTCATCAAACAGCCATTACTGTACTGTATTTGCAACAACAAATTTCTTCATGCGTTATTTTACAAAAAATAGTCTCCGGAGAATTTCGATTATAAGTCCTTATTTTAACTATAGTCCAGAAAACATCTTGACAATTTTCATCCATATTTGGAAAAATTTCAAAAATTAACAATATTCTCTGAAAGCACATAATACACATAAACTGTTAGCCTTAGATTTAATTCACTCATATGTTATTCGTTGATAAAATTGAGGTTATTGAACAAGGTTATTTTTAATTTTTAAAGTTACAATTCAGATGCAATAACAATTAGCAAAGCTACTTTTATTTGCGCACTGAATCACAAGAAAATAAAGTCAGTTGGTGAACACGAGTGTTATAAAAAGCAGAGTAAATTTGATACCTGATAGTTGACGTCTTGATAAGGCAGCTTCACAGAAAATGTGATAATTATTTGCAACCTCTGAAGAACTGTGACAACTGTCAAGCATTGCCGTGAAAGGCAAAAACAACAAATGAGTAAGTGGGGACGGTTAATCTGAATAGCAAGGAAAATGATCTTCAACTCCATGCACCAACATAAGATCGCGTTGCGCTTTAAATTCTATACGGCAAATCGCTTCCAACATCATCATCGTGACTGAATGACGTACTCTTCCGTTATGGTTGCTTTCAAATGCTATTCTAATGCAAAACACTGTGCAAAGATGCACATCTACATGTACAGTTGAACAAATAATATTTCTGCACCTAAGAAGTGATGCTTTAATATGGTTCTGACAATTCAACCGACATGTCATCAAGTCCGTTAATTTTATTGGCTTATAATTGGAACGAAGTGCAAGAAACGCGCAACAGTAATAAATACTCTTACTTTGAATGTGCTTATATTTTTAAACTGAACTTACACTTTGCTTGGGAAAATGTTTCCAATCCGACTGTGCAAATATTTAATAATTATTTTCAAATGTCAGATGCTATACAGCCAAAAATTACACATGGGTTAGAGTACAAACCAGAATTTTCAATTATCTTTCCCAGTGCAGAAAATCATTACTAGTGATTCTTCTCCCAACTGTGAAACAAATGATGCTTTAGATAATGATAATCACGTTCGAACTGAACTTCACCATTGGTATGGTTTCGTTTTCTTTCATCTGCAAAATTAAAGCAATTAATACAAATATAAATATAAATAAATAAAGTAAGTAATAAAGTAAGCAATAAATAAACTTTAAGCTTTGAAATTTATGCATTTCATTACAGATTTCCAACTTACTCAGCTGGCGCATCAAATCCTTTCTTGCGGCTGCAAAACCTATAAATACAAAATTTTGATCAATAGTCTGTCTATTGGCAAAACAGCTTTCCTCTCAAATGTCTTAAATATCGGCAAACAAATATTTTAAAGAATTTCAATTATCTATAAACAATGTCTATCCATAAAAACGTTCACATTACATTTAAAACTATTTTTGGATGTATAGTATCAACACTGATAAATGAACTTGCCTTTTTTATCTAACTTATGTCCAATATATGGAAGAAGAACAAAGCCAATGGTAAAGAACAGTCCGAGAAATGGAGTTCGGTAAAAAAGAAGCCGCACTGGTTGGTTCCTGATTGTACCAGCCAAAGTTATCGGTGCAATTTGTTCTCGTGGATGACGAAAGCCGTCAAATTTCATGATTAAGGTTTGTTGATCACTCTAAACGATAAGTATGATAAATTAATTTTCAATAATCATTCGAAGACACTATGTGCGCAATCTGTATTTCGGCACATTGTATTCCGCGAAATAAATTATTCAATTAAATTCAGTTAATCATAACGAAAAATGCATGCAATTCAACTTTTCCATAATCATAACAAGCTGACAAAAACAACGAGTATCATATTTCAGAAGCAACAGTTTAACTATATGAAAACAAGAAAAGTAACGAATAAAAAGAAGTTTTATTTAAACTGATATTAAAATTAAACTATACAGAACGAAAACTGCTGCTCAACAAAGAGAAAAAAGCGTTAATCAAAATCGTAACTCTTGCTAGTTCAGTAGTAGAAGGTCAATAAATTCGGATGGTTTGGAGAATGGCATACTGTACTGCGTGTATATGTGATTATCTGGTACAATGCAGTTACACAGTATGCTCAACTGTTACCAGTTAAATGAGGCCACTTGCAATAAAAATTATATAATTTTATAACTGCACCTTGCAGCTATAAATTTTTTTACATTGCTAAAACTTCTGAAGAATATTCATCCCTGAATGTCACAAATCTCAGCATACTGTATCAGACTGATTTTCTATGCTGTCAATAGTAGTATGGATAAAAAAGATAATTTAACACTTGAATTTGATTCTAACGTGGACGAAACATTTTCCATAAATCAAGAATACCTTAACAAATATAAAACATGGCGCAGAAAAGAAGAGATACAAAAGTGTAAGTACCGTTAATATTGAGTCACTCTATTTGTGATGAATAAAAAAAGCAGTTCTTTTTATTATTAAGTAGAAGCAAAGTATGGAAATTTGAAGAATTGTACGGACAATTCCGATTCGAGCAGCTCTTCTGATGAATCGGAAGATGAACTAGCTGAAGTATGTTTTTTTGTTTCTAGTTGATTTTTACATCTTCATTTGTTGCACAGGAAATTTCTGAAAGTGTTGAAAAGTCGTTTTTCAAAGCATTATCTGCTCTAAAATCTCGAGATCCAAAAATATATAGGTCAGAAACTGCTTTTTTTGGTGATGATCAAAGCAGTAAGAAAAGCAGCAGTTCAAAAAATAAAGAATCAACACTCCGCATTAACGATTATGAAAGAATGTGTCTACTTGAAGAAATGTATTAAGTGACATTTGTGAAATGCAACACGCCATAAACAATACAATATTTAGTGAAAAAGAACACGAATACGAAGTTCCCGCTGATAAAAGCTTAACAGACTCTGGTCAAACTTACGTTGAAACCCAACGCAATCTAATACAGAGGTGATGGATTGCAATTTGTGGACAGATTTTACAAAGAGAAGCTTCATATAAAACTGAAAATCAGTTTATTTCAATTTTCAGCTCTCCTGTTGATATTATTTTTTCTACAATGTTTATTTCTTTATTAATAAACTTATTGCTTTAGCTTCGCCAATATACCCGTGTCAGATGAAGAAGAGGATACACTGTTGATGGAAAAAGTGAAAACTGCAACTGAAGAAGTAAAAATAACATTCTTAGCATTTAAGTCTGAGGAATTCTAAAGCATTTGCTGCTTGCTCTTTTCATTGCATACCAGTTCCATGCAACAATTATATTTAGGATCAGGAAGAATCATCGTTTGCTGAATGGTTACAGGGTAAAAGTGATAATTACTCATCCCCTGACAAGGAAGATCTTGTAAGCTTTGTTATTTGAAAAGTAAAACAAATTATAATTGAACTCTTTCAAAGGCCTTTTTGCAAAAGTACTGGAACAATCCGCAGGTGAATGAAGGAGAACTGTTTCTCAGAGATTACTTGCTCAACCGCAGGTACAGAGAGAAAGATGATGGTGATGGTGTTGTGGACAATGTAGATTATGAGGAAGATGAAATTTTACTTGAGGAGCAAAGTGAATTTGAACGTAAACACAATTTCCGTTTCGAAGAACCGAACGCGCATACGGTTTGTGTTTTTGATGAATTTCAAAAACTACAGTTCTTATTCGTTGTCTGCTAACGAAATTTTGTAGATCATCACTTATCCGAGAGATGTAAAAGACTCACTGCGACGTAAGGATGACAGTCGTAAACAAATCAGAGAAAGACAAAAAGAGCGTAAAGAAAGGGTAAAAGTGGTTTAGGTGAGAGTATTTTCATTTTCTGAATGTGCAACTTTTTGTAGGAAAAGCTGAAAAGAGAAGAAGAAATAAAATTGTTGAAAAATTTGAAAAAGAAAGAGATATCAGAAAAGTTGGAAAAAATAAAAGAGACAGCAAAGCTTGAGTCAATTTCATTGAATGACTACGATTTGGATGGTGATTACGATCCAGATGAGCATGACAGAAAGATGAAGGTAAACTGAATCAACTCTAGTGGAATAATAACCGCTGAATAGTAGTGTCATTGGGAACATTTTCAGGAAACGTTCAACGATGAATATTACTCTAGAGATGATGCGGATCAGAAAAGGCCACAGTTTTCGGATTCAGATGATGACGAACAGTTTGACAACGACAACCAACCGACAACTTCTTCCGCAAACACCTATCGCAGCATTAATAAAAAATTGAAAGAAGAAGTTCTGGCTCAGAATTCGGGTAGAAAAATTTAGATTTTCTAACTGTTCACAATTTGA
Source organism: Trichinella pseudospiralis (assembly GCA_001447645.1). Lineage (NCBI taxonomy): Eukaryota > Metazoa > Nematoda > Enoplea > Trichinellida > Trichinellidae > Trichinella > Trichinella pseudospiralis. The sequence continues at coordinate 143,225 of JYDV01000092.1, read as the reverse complement.
AATGAGCTAATTTTCAGAAATAGATGTGGAAAAATATTTTGATGAATACTACAAATTAGATTATGAGGATGTAATCGGCGACATTCCTTGCCGTTTCAAGTACAGGAATGTAATGGCGAACGATTTCGGTCTTAGTGCAGATGAAGTGTTTAATAATGAAGATAAAACATTGAACGCCTGGGTTTCGTTGAAGAAGATGACACAGTACACGTAATGACGCTTAAGTTGCGTGAACATTTTAATTCGTTTCGTATGTTAACGTAAGAATTCATTTTAGAACTGAAGAAGAAGAAAAATATTTGCTTCACAGTTATCAAAGGAAAGCTAAAAACGTAAAATTGAAATCCAGAATATTCAATATCAATCATCGGAAAGAAAACAACGAGAAGGGTAGAAAACAGACTAATGACAATGTTTCAGCATCGAAACTGCAGACAGCCAGTCGAGCATTTATTCAATTTCCAAAAGATAGGAAACAATTGAAGCGTACTGTTAAGCTTGTGGACGGAATGTCGGATGGCCGTATGGAAGCTTACGGTGTCAATCCGAAAAAATTGAAAAACGTCATAAAATATGGAAACATTTTAAATGAGAAGCATAAAACAGAGAAACTAGTTTGAACAACTAGTGCTATATTAATCTTTGCATATCTTCAATAAATAGCTGCTGAATCTGTTTGTTTGCTTGCTTGCTTGCTTGTAGAATGAGTTGTTTTATTTGCGCTTCAGTAAACAGTATTTAAAAACTGTTCAAGTAACAGTAATAATGTTAATAATAATAATAATAATAATAATAATAATAATAATAGACAATAGGCGAGGTTAGAAGTTCGATACAGAGATAAACTAAACAAATGTAATTAAAATTTGCAACTTATCTTTCATATGAAAATTGGCGCACAAATTTACATGCATCGTTGAAGCAGAATAATGCAAATCAGTTACACGAAGTATCAAAATGATCGTCAAACGGAAATTCAATTGGAAAATATAGTTTAGCGAAGTTCATTTTCATTTGATTATATGTTACCAAAATTCACAGCCAGCAGAGAAATGAACAAATTTCACGCATTTATTGAAATGAAAGCTAAACATGCGATTTGACGGCCCTCAGTTTGATGAATAAATTTCAGATTTCGCTTAAACAAGGTGAACGAAATCACAACTTCAAAGTAGAGTTTTACAAAGCGTGTAAAAAGCGTACAGATAAAAATAAATAATAATTCTAATTTGACAAATACAAACAAAATCACGCATACCGTTCAGTCAATTTGAAAGAGATGGCCACACTTGTAGAGCTATTCGATTTGCATACATGAATGCACTCATTCAAACATAATTTGTTAATAGTAATTAAAAAATATTTTTATTACTTACATGCTCTAGATATGGGATAGCCTTTTCTGATTAAAATATCCTACTACGGTACAAGTGTTGATTGTAATATTCAAGATCAACGGGATTACTGTGACTTTGAAATTGACAAATTTTTAATTTTTGTTCAATTTTACATCTGTTTAAAAGAAAAAAAACATACAAATGATTAAATAAATATCATGTTATCAGTCATGTTTCACAAGCAATCGTTCGCAACATATTTACTTTAATATTGGAGTAAAAGTGGGCGGAAATGCTGTTCAAATAATTCAATTTTTACATGATCAAGTCGTATTAATTGAGACACAATTCAGAAATACAATTTCACAATTTTGTACTGTTGGTCACTGTACGAGATGCGCTGTTCAAATTACAACACCGCCTGATACGCATTGGCAACAGGAGTGCAAAATTTTTGAAATGATAATTCTGCAATGTCAAAAATAGACAAAAATACTCCGAATGATTATTGTAGGAAAAGCAAAAAAAAATAAAATAAAATAATTGAAAATATTGGCCAACTTTGCACAAAGAGACAGAAAGCAAATTTGCTCAAAGATACAGTACAATTCGCGCGTGATGTGTAAAAATTAATTCTTGAAAATCATTTCCTCGCTACATGTTTGGAAACTTTGAATCGAGAGAAGATGTGAGTTTTGGTTTTCAAACAACTGCGACTTGTCAATTTGGAATTGTGAATGACGGTGCCGGCACCAACGGTGCCGAGCGACAATGCGGGCAAAATCCCTTTGCGGCTTTGTGCATTCAATGTCGCGGGTGGTCGTCGAAGCGCCGGTGGGCAAGCGGGAGGCGCCGACAATGGACTCGGACAGTGAGCTGTAGCTAACCAACCAGTTAATGCTTGGCGTCACTGTTCGACGCCGTCGGTTGGAAGCTATTTTCTGTTAGCTTGCTTTTTTCGGTCGTTGCGGTTGTTTGGGAAATTGGCAGTGATCTGCCCGCTGCCAGTGCTCGTAAGGCCCAAATTAATCTACCTACAGTATGTTACTTACCGAGCAAGAGGGCGGCAAGTGCGGCGGCAGAAGAAGCTGAACGGAAAGCACGGAAAAGGCTTTCACGGTGATCTCACACGAATCGAACACACTGTTAGATCAGGGTGAAAACCTGTTCCGGGCCTTGACAGTAAGGTAGCTGAGAGAGCGGTTGTTGGCGCTTGGACTTAGTAAGGCTCACAAGTGCGTTCGTTCAATCAATCATTCATTCATTCATTCCATTCCATTCATTCAACAACACTCCCAAACCCAGGCTAGCATAGAGAGTTCACAGAGGCAGGAGGCGCGCGTGCGATCGCAACGCCGGCCGCGCGAAAAATACCGACGCGTCGACTGCGTTAGCAGTGTTCTCCGGCGATCGCAGCGACACCAACCGAATCAACCAATCATCGACGAGCGAGCAAGCGAGAAAGAGAGAGAGAAACCGACGGCGCCGCCGCCATAGCCATCGCTACTTGCTTGTCACTGTAAAAATGTCTTGCTCTTCCTCTCCGGCCATGGATAGCGAGTTCAATTTTCAAAAATTCCATCAAATCAAAAAACAAAAATTAACATTAAACAACGGATAAACAGAGGGGTATCAATGATGTTTTTTCTTTTGGATTTTCTTGAAACCACTACTACTGCGACAACCACAACAGCAACAAAACGACCTTCAACGAATTTCTTGCAATAGGTACTGTCGAAACGGTTGGATCGATCTTTTCACGGATCGTTTGCTTGCCCTAGGCAGTTGAAGCGGCAACAAATTTATCAACCATCTGACATAACGACAAGTGATCATCGCTGGCCACACAACAGCAACGACAACAGCAAGCAAGCAAGCATCCATGCATGCATGCATGCAAGGATGCAAGAATGCGACCGATCTCAGGAGCTGCAATGATGAAGAATACCGAAGTTGAATGAGATGAATACAGTCTTGGTTGGAAGCGACTCTGCTCAAGCAGACCTATACTGAATGGCTTGCCGGCTGCTTAACGTTTTCGCTTTATAAACCGAACTGAACGTTGAAATCACCAAATGGGCAAACAGACGATCTGCTTGGCTAGCGTGATCGTCACAGCATACATTGCACATACACACACAACACACCGCTGACGACACGCCACCCTTTGTGTGCACACTCGCTTCTGCACTGTATTTATTGTTATTTTCATTCATTTATTAAAAAAATGTTTTTTAAACATTCAATTTACCTTTTTGCTTACTTTTTGACAACGGAAAATTCCACCTTGACGTCTTCTCAGTGACGTGCACAAAGTGAAGAAGACACACGCCCTGGCTGCCACGTCGTTTCGACGTACAACAAATACACAGCACTGTATAAAGCAAGAACCTGCATGCTTGGCATATTTGCGCAACGAACGCGCCGCCGTCGCCACCACCGCCAAGCCAGTTATTACTATTATCATTATTATCATCATTATTATTATTATTATTATTAAAGGTCGAATATATTGATGACGTGGCACTTCCCATCTTTTTATTCAATAAACCGCCTTGTCTTTTGGGACATGCGATTAGTAAAAATATAAAATCATCTTCGCAGTAACAATTAATACAAAAAATGAAAAAATCTTGTTGCCAATAGTAAATTTGAAGATTTTAAACAACAGAATCAAAAGCTATGCAAACAACTGTTTCCTACTGTAATTTAACTGTAAATGTATTAAAATCTGTGTTGATCATCTCTAAAAATAAAAATAATAAAAACTTACCGTTTATGAAAATGAAAAAAAGTGCACCAAAAATGTGTCCAGTGAATAATGATACAACCGACAAACGCATTGGATGAATAAGTTGGAAGTATAATAATAAATAAGAAAAACCGGGATAGCCGAAAGGTAGCCAAGCACTGGCGTGCAACAAACCGGTATTCAAGAACGCAATCTCAGGAATTTGTGGTAAATAATAATTGCACCCACGCTTTTCAACTTTGCAACACACTAATAATAATAATAATAATAATAATAATAATAATAATAATAATGGAAACGATGTTATTTATAGAAAAATCAACACCATTACAAGCAGCTAAAGGCTAAATTCATAATCGCTGGACAAGCACAAACGCATTATATATATGTATATGCGGTTTGTGCAAAAATTTGCGTAAAATCATGAAAATATAACCGTACCAATGAAGTAGCTGATCAATACGAAATAATTTTATCGGCACATGGCCAGAAGCTAAACAGATCGTAGCGATCAAACCCAAAATTCCAATTCTGCACCGGAATCATAAATCTTTCACGCTTTATTTGACCACAAATTTTCATAACTAGAAAAATGAAAACACGTTCATCAAATTGTTCATCAGGTGACAATTCAGCATCGACCAACTCTTGCAAATACATCCATTTTCCAGCTGATTTCAACATTTTCATTTTCATTAAAATTAAAGCAAATAATAATTTCACAAATCAAACCAACTATCAATTTTACTCGTGCAATTGTCACGAGAGAAAAATTGTACATTCAACTTACTATTTTCTCAAAAGTCCCACTTTACTTTAAGATAAGATCTGCATTTGGAGAAGAAAATGTCAGAAATGTTTAAGTATGAAATAAAAAAATATTTGTCGAAAATAAAATCAAAATAATTCCTTTTGTCAACAATTAGAAGAAAAGTGGAACTTCTGCACACACTTTCACGTACATTTACCGTATATTTATTTATTGTAAGTAAAAACTATTTATTATGATTTAAAAACTTGTGCATTCAAAATTTTTTTTAACTTAACTTTCCAATAATAATCAAGTACAGTGAATAAGCAACAATGAAAATGCTTGTACGATGATTTACGTCTGACAAAACGTCTGAATCACCAATATTTAATTTACATAGAATAACATTTATTACGATTAAATGCTAAAGCTTGCTTAATTGTGAAAATCTTTTTTCTGACAATGCCCAATAAGTTGAAAATGTATTTGAAAAATTAATAAATGTGCAATTACTGTTTAGCATTTCAAAATGAGTTTCAGTAAAACAAGCTACGTCATACAATAGATAATAAATTTAAATAATCAATTTTAAATACTCTGAGCTCAACTAGCAATCTCAACGTTGGCGTTATGAAATTGAGCTATTGAGGTTTATTATTACAAATTAGACATTCATTGCATTGTCGATCTGCGCAACAAATAGTATTAGAAATGAAAACGCTACGCCTGAACAGAATTTCACTCAATGCAGAGCAATGCAAACACATCCGTTGACAGCTGTCACAAAATACAATTCCAGACACTTATATAAATACAGATATCTAAATTGCAATGCCTTTAAATACATGTTTGTTTTGCATTCCTCAATGAATTATCAATACCAGAATAAGCTGAAAAAGTAAAATATAACTTAAATAAACATTAAAAAAACAGTTATTTTACGTATTAACAAAACTGAAATCAAACTTTGCATTAGTTCCATTTTACTGTTATTCTATTACAAGCTTTAGGTAATAAATTCAGGTTAATGTGGAGTAATTTTGGAACTCTAATCAACAGTTTCATCTAAATCAAAGAAAACTCTAAGAAGATAAACAATAAAAGCTGTGTAAAAAATCAGATACCTTCACATTTAACATTTATCAGGTCAAACACAACCATATGCCTAAGTTGAAATATCTTGATGTTTTGGAGCGTAGCATTACTAAATTAACTACATAAAACTTAAAAAAAAAACAAAATTTATTAACACCTTCCAAATTATATTTTCACAGAGGAATTACAAAATTCAGTAATAACTGAGAAATATTTAATCTGTCCATGTACTGTCATAAAAACATCCTAATTTTTAAATGCAATTTCTTTTCAACAGTGAATATTGCATATTAAACGTCATATTGTTAATTGAAAAACTTAGAATGTATCACGTGTATTTTAACTTTGCATGTAGCATTTTATGTTTATGAAAACGATGGTAAAATGCAATTTGTATTACTTTAAACAGCTTCATTAATTCTTCGCCATTTATTTACCACCTGTACGCAGTTACAGTAATATCTGGAATTACAGAATTTCTGGAAAAACTCAAGTACAATTTCAAGTTGCTTCATTTGATTTTGAATACGCATGCATTTGTCATTTTAAGCCACATATACAAAATGTTATTCATTTATAAATCATATATAAATATTTATATATAAAATGAATGGCATGAAAAGAGATTAACATAAAAATAAAGTAGAATTGAATAATTTAAACTTAAAAAGCACTAAATATTACTCACGTATAAAAAAAACTTAAATTATAATTGAAAATTAAAGAAACTGGTTTTATTTAATACAGCATGATCATAAATTTTTATTGACATACCATAGCTTGAACAGCTGCCATTTGCAAGCTGCTTTGAGATTCTGCATAAATTAACAATAGCTGTTTTATATTCCGTTTTGAAACTATGATTGTTTGTAAAAATGCATTTTATATTTAATATTGCAGTCCAAGTGGAAACATTTTTACAAATATGAAGCTGTTTTGTATAAATAAAACTTAAAAAAATAATAAAAACCTTTTAGAAGCAAAACTAGTGGTATAAATCAGGTAGCCTGCATCAAACTATGGTCATTGCAATGCAATATGTGCAACTTCTGCTTTTTACTTTCAACGGAACAGTTGCAATCTGTTCTCAATGATGCAGCTAAAGCATATTTGAAAACAACAAAGATCTGGAACTAACATTCATCAGATGTACCCATATGAGTTAATTTAAAAAAAGCATATGTACAAAAATAACAGTAAACAACGTAATGAAAACGTTTTTTGATGTTAAAAAGAAATGGAAAATGAGATTTTTTATAATTTTTACTGACCCAACAACAGTGGACAAATATTTCTTCAGTTCATTACATAAATATTAATGAACAGTGCAATCAAATTATTAGCATTACAAATAATGTAAATGTTTTGATAAAGAAATGCATTCATTGTTTCATCATACATGTGCAATTCAGAGCTAGTAAGACGTCTAAAGGGGAAATTACAATGACCGTTTTCATGAATATAATAAGTAATGTAACTGAAATATGAACAATACATTTCAAAAGTAATGAGCAGATCTATGCAGATAAAGATTTTATTATGATTTTAACATGATTTTTGCTATCACTTGGTTGAATTATAATAATCAAAAAATGAATACGCGTAATGCAGTTCAAATTACTTTCCCTGCATCAAATAGCCGGTATGAAAATTAAGAAATCTGGTTATAGCTGCTATTTGGATGAATAATGATAGTTGCGTTGGGTGAAAAACTGAACGACCTCTAGCTATACCGTACATTGTCCATAAACCTTCACTCAAGCATACCAATGGTATTCCAGAATCAGCCTTCAATTAAAAATTATTACATTATTTAGTTGATTACTTTTTCGACGCACTAACACTATTGACTCCTTTTTCTCTCGAATCGTCGCCTGCGCATAAGTTAATAACAGAATCGTATCCCATAGAAAAAACAGATCCATTTGCACAATAGGCATTACTATAAACAACTAGAACTGTTTGCATTAATACCGTTGGATACACTGTTGGCCTGTATGTAATAGTGTTGTTCTTCATAACTAAAACAATGAATAAATGCAAAACTACTCTCGATTTTAACAAAAAAACAGAATTTATTAATAAAAAAATCCTCTAAAATTAAATAAATACATGAAAAACAGCATTACTTATATTTTATTTGAAAGTAATTGGTATTTTAATAAAATTCAAAATAAGTGGGAAAAAATTACTTGGCTTATAAGCGCCACCATCTGTAGCACCCCATCCGGCTATTAAACATTTTGTCCCTGGCATCAGATGTTCGCTTTCTTTACAAATGCATATTGGTTTCACGTAATCATTAAATTTCAACGGTTGCAGTAATATCAGTATCCCATAATCATAGTTTTTATTTTTTTTATAAGTTACGTTAATTACCCTTCGTTTGACCTCAGCATACTGTCTTTCCATTTCGTTGTTTAAACTTTGATCATGCATTCCAGCAGTAACTATAATTTCTTCTTTCCTAAGCGTTCATATATTAACTGGAAATAAAATTTAATTTCAGATGCAAATACGAGTAATTAACGTAAATCCACATAAAGCTAAAAAGCTTACCATGAGATCTAGATTGGCTTTTTGCTTTTTCCTTTACTCATTTCAAAACTTTGAGAAACTTTGTTAAAGAATATTAAACATATTTAATAAAATTCCTTGGGTACTGATCATAAATAATGTTGAAAACTTCCAATAAATGCAAACGATACCTTCAATTCAATTATGATTACCTCAAATAGAATATGCAGTGAGCTGCTGTCAAAACAAACAAACTGCAGTTTCTTTCTCTGGATGGTAATATAACACCTCCACATTTATTATTGTTTCTTTTGGAAGTAATAAAAACTAGCCACGGATGCGAATGTGGAATAGCTTCTACACCTGCGGTCACTCGATTTTCAGAGAATTCAAACACTGGCTGATATTTTGGACGGCCGCATTCTACATTGTTATCCTTAATCTGCTCATTATCATTCGGTGCCTAAATTTATTTATTTTACATACATTGTTCAAATGTTATTATAGACATCATTTTACGGTAAGTCAGAATTTAAAGCTACGTTTAAAACTTCATTCATTAATTTAAGTTATAAAATTCAATAAAAGCAAAATAAAATCACTTTTCATTAACATTAAATGATGAATTTAAAATTCTTAATATGAAGACCATTTAGATAAACGTTACAACATAAGAAAACAATAACTGGACATAAGAATAGTACATAAAGCTGAATAAACACTAAAAATTGCAATTTTAGCTTTCATTGCATAATAGTGCAGTCGGTTCTACCGTGTTTTTACGTTCGCTAAAATGGTTAGTTACTAAATGTATGGATGCGTTAGCATTGCATACATTTTTACGTTGCGTTGCATACGTTAGCATACAAAAATGCACAAACTTTGGAGTTAGCACTGCAAAGCAGCATTTTAGCATGACAAATTAATGCAAAAAATAAAGGTGTCCTGTTAGAAATGACTAAAATATCAGTTTAGCAGTAATGCCCAACATTATGCATGCAAATTGATCCACCTTTTATTAAATTCCCAAGTTAACAATAAAGAATAATCATCATTTTTTATTATTGTAACATGCATCCATATTATTATTATTATTATTATTATTGTTGTTGTTGTTGTTGTTGTTGTTGTCATTATTATTAAAAATTAACGTTTTTCAAAATCAGTAAAATTAGTATAACTTTCAAGCCATGCAGTTATTCGTGCAGTGCTAATAAACAGTGACGGCTGAGTTTCATGATAATGCCCACGCGCTTTAACTACGCCATACAATGTCCACACTCCAGATTTCAAACATACCAACGGACCGCCAGAATCTCGCTAATATTAAAATGCATAACATCAAATGTGAACAAATAAGAACATGTCTTAACCACATACCACGTTTGTACCCTTTATTCCGAAAGTATCACCACCACAAATATAAATTTTATCATTATAACTGTGATAAAACACAGATTGATGCTGACAAAAGCTGTGACTGTGAATTATAATTTCCGTTTGCATTAATTTTGTCGTAAATATTGGTGTTCTGAATGTAATGAAATTTTGCGCTGAAACACAGAATCATTAAACTGTAGTGATTGCAAAAAAGACTTATAGACAATTTTTATAAAAAAAATTAAAAATAAAATTACATTTTATGGGTTTATAAACACCTCCATCAATGGCGCCCCATCCAGAAACTAGACATCTTGTTCTTGGCTTTAAATATTCATTCTCACGCGGTAAACATGCAGGCAATATGTACCTGTTGTACAGCAGTGGATTTTTTAATTTCAAAATAGCAACATCATAATCGTTATTGTGAAGGTAAAATGGATGAACAAATACATTTTTTACAGTTGCTGCAACTATCCCTTCATCAGACAAACGTTGAATATCATGTATTCCTGCCAGTATTAACAGATTTGATGTGCTAAAACAGTGCAGGAAATAATATGCCAGAAAATTCTCAGAATAAAAAATCTTAAATTCATCACATTATTGTAATAATGAGTTACAAAAAACATATTTATGAATGCTAAAACTAACTACATACAATGCATACTTTGATTGATAAACGCAGTGCGCTGATGTAAGAATAAACGAACTGAAATTGACTGAATAAGTAGGCAATATAACACCTCCACAGTATTTATTAGAATGAAAAGATCGTAATAAAACTATCCATGGATGTGAATGCGGATTTGCTTCAATACCTCCCGTTATGCGTTGTTCAGACATATTATATTTCACTTGAAATACTGGACGTCCACAAGAGCCATCATCATAGGAAGTAGTATAATAAATTCCAAAAGCCGGAAATCATAAAAAAACATTTTATAAAAATGATGAAAATTAAAATAAGTTTTTATAAAACATATGCTTACATTTGCATATCATATGCAACTTTAATAAAACTATAAAAATCAAATTCAAAAAATATCAAAAATCAAATATATATATATATATATATATAATACTCCACATAAACAGTAATACTAAAACAAATACATCGCAAATATAAACCTTGTAAAAATGAAAATTAAACATATACATTTAATTAAAATTAGAAATTTTTTAATTTAACAATGAAGTAAAGCCTCAAAATACAAATGATGAAACAAGTTGCTTTTAACAACCTATAAATAAATGCAAAAGTGATATTTAAGAATGCTGCTTCATAAATACCTGGATAGAAGTTAATATTATGTAAGCGTAGATAATAGAATATATGACTGAACGGCCCATTGATTTAAATTATCTCTTCAAATAGAATTGCAACAGCAAAATTCATAAATTGAATCACTTCGCATGAATAAATGTGCCATTTGTATCTGAAAATAAACAACCAATTATTATTAATAAATGTTGATTATAACTTAGCTTAAACTTACAGCTGCAATTAATTAGCCAAAATTTATGACAACTGCAATGCATATGGCAATTAATTCATTAAAATACAACAAATAAAGTAAATATAATTGAAAGACCGATAGATAGTGCAAAATGCAAATTAATTTTTAATAAAACCCCATTATGAGCAACTAAAAATAAGTTGCACAGAGAAATTTATTTTCAATTTTCTTAAATAACAATTCCAAAATTAAAAAATTCATAATAAAAGAAGAAAAGCAATTTCATTTATAAAAATTTTAAACTTTTATGAAAAGTTTGTCATCGATTCGTAGAATGGTTTGTAACATTCCGCAAGAACTTCAATCAGACAGGCATTTGAATAAATATTGACAATTGACAGCCAAAAAGTACTCTACTTTTGCTCATGCCATGCAATGACCACACGCCATCCTTCAAACAAATCAGTGAATCACCAGAGTCATGCTGCAATTTAGACTTGCAAAAAATTAAAATTTGCAACAGCTTTATATAATGATGCAAATTTTAAACAAAACTTACATTATTGAGTCCTATCACTCCCATCGCATCTCCTGCACATAAATGTATATTTGAATTGAAATAAGATTTATGCAAATTAGGTACTGCGCTACAGTAATCATCGTCAATATTTGTTATCATTGCTTGCATTAATGCAGCAGGAAAGCAAAGTAAAAATCTATGCCTCAAGATCTTTTTTACCTTTTAAATTTATATATACTAAAAGGAAATAGTAAAGCATGTCACTGAACAGAAGTTGAAGATGCTGATGTAAATGATAAGTAAAAATTATAATAATTAAAATTTTCTCCTAGTTAATTATTTTTCATTAATAAATAAAAACCAATAAAATATATGTTACTAGTCTCCACCATCAATGGAATTCATTCATTCAATTCAGGTGGAAAATTTTCCACCTTCTCACTGAAACATGCTGGTATAAAATAATCAGTAAATTTCAACGGAGTTGACAACATTAACACAGCATAATCGTACTGATTATTTTTTCATATAAATCACTAATCACAATTTGGCTAACCATGATTACTTGTCATCCCTTTCCTTTGCTGCATGTTAAGTCATGAATATCCCTGCTTCAACGATCAATTCATCACAGCTCAGCTGAAATCATTCTCAGCTAAAATTAATTTCATTTACTTCTTTTATAAACCTATTTCTTAAAGGCAATATGAATACTTTTGATTCTGTAGCGAAGATACATTTTCAAGTTTTTAATAACAAAGCAAGCAATCAAAATATATTCAAAACAAACATTCCTGAACTTTAGGGAAAAGCATTTGAAACTCACCTTATATTTTGTACGCAATGCGCCATGATCAAGATGTAAGAAGTGCATTTCTTTCTGGAGATTGCAACACCATACCCACGCATATAACCCCTCCACCATGTTTAAAACTAAGGAAAACAATCCATGAATGGAAGTGTGGAACTGTTTCTTCACTTCCAGTAATTCGATTATTAGAAACGTCAAACGCTGGTTGGTATTTTGGTCTTCCGCAAATGCTATCATCATTTATCTCAAATAATGTACTCTTGCGCGTCTAATTTTATTTCAAAGCTTGTAAGAAGCAGAAATAACACAATTTGCATTAAACGTTCTCTAGGCAGAACTTAATTCTTACCAAAATTATTAAATCAACTCAAATAATAACAAAAATTTTAGCTGCTGAAGTAAGGTAAGAAAAATATGCATGTCATAATTTCTACAATTACCTGAATCACCACCATAATGAGAAACAAATATTTGTGCTTATTGGCAAGCATTGGACACTTTGTAAAGCGAAACAACATAAAATGGAATGAAATTGAATTTAAACATTCTGTACTTGATTTCTAAAAATACATCAACAAAAATACAACAAACATTAATTTCTTATTTATACTAAATTAAATGCTTACTGTAAATGTTACGTGTATTTTCAGCTAATTAGTGCAAAGAAAACTAATTAAAAGTTTCAATTGCAAATTAACCAAACTAATTTAAAATCACTGCTGCTACATAAAAGCAATTTAGCTACATTAAATAATGCCCAATTATAAATGTACAAACAAAAATTAAGGGAATGAGGATTAAATTTGATGCCCAGTTTATTGTCACCATTCATGCATCAGCTGCAGATTAATTTATTGGATCTAACGTTATGGCTAAAGAGAATTCTATTTTATATAAAAAAAAATTAGTTCAAACGAATACTTACTAGCACAAAACTGACACACCAATTTCATGCCAAATCAGATGGAGATGGTCCACAGTTTGCAATTATGCAAAAAGAATGACTTGTGACAGTTTTGAGATAAAGTCCATCAGTTTCTGCATATGCATCAAGAACTATTGAAAAATTTATATTGCAAATAAGACATGTTTTCTGGTATTCCAGGGTTCTTTGCTTGGCACACTGGTATCATTACCTGTAGTATTCAAAACGATGCCCAGCGGGTGAAGCCAATTACACCAGCGCAATTGATCAGTAAATAATTTGCAATGCTCAAAATTAATTTTTACCAAAAAATCATTATAGATAATTTTAAATTGTCTGCAATAATATGTTACAATTTTTTGACATTTAAATATTTTAATAATAATAGCAACAAAATTGATTTCAGTTATAAAGTGTCAGTGTTTTATGATAAAAGGTTTTATGGTTAGTGAAGTTGCTTGTAATACTTCGCAAAAAGTCCACTAAAGCAGGCATTTGAATAAATACTGAAGGCTGAGTGCTATCAAAAAATGATCTGCTAACACCCATTCCATGTAATGACCATACGCCATCTTTCAAACAAACCAGCGGACAACCAGAGTCATGCTGCAATGTCAAACTTGCATATAATTAAAATACGCATATTAATTCTGTATACTGCAAAACATTTTAAACAATACTTACATTGTTGATTCCTATCACTCCCATCGAATCTCCTGCACATAAATTTATGGTTGAATCGTAAGAGGTAAGGATTGCTTCGCTACAGTTTCTGTCATCAATAATTGTTATGACTGCTTGCATTAACGTAGTAGGCAGCACCAAATGTCTGCGTGAAATGCTCGTTACTTTTCCATGTCTTTCCCTAATTACTACAAAGGAATACAAAAATATTCTGGGAAAACTGCCATATTAATGGCAAGCCATTATCATATTATTATTATTATATTTTTTGTTTAAATTAAGTGCTTCTTGCAAATAAATAAAAAGCAATAAAATATCAATTACCTGGCTTGTAGATTCCACCGTCAATACCACCCCAACCAGCTATCAAACACTTTGATCCAGGTGGAAAATTTCCAAGCTCCTCACTGAGGCAAGCTGGGATAACATAATCAGTAAATTTCAACGGAGAAGACAACACTAATACTGCATAATCGTGGTCATAATTTTCCATATATAAATCACTGATTATAATTCGGCTGACCGTAACCACTTGCCTTCCTCTTTCTGTACTGTATGCAAGATCATGCAATCCTGCCTGAACGATCAATTTAGCTATACTAAAATTAGCTTTATTCAGTTATAAATGGCATTTCTAAAACTAAATAAACACAAGTACTTTTTAGAAAGCATTTAGCAAAACAAAATATCCAAACCAGTAAAATACTATTCTTATAAAGAAGTAAAAAGTATTAAAAATTTACTCTATATTTTTTACGCAATGCGCAGCGGTCAAGACATAAGAAGTGACATTTTTTTCGTGAGATTGCAACACCATGCCTCCGCATATATATCTTCTGCCGTATGTTAAACTAAGAAAAACAATCCATGGATGGGAATGGGGAATTGCTTCTTCGCCGCCAGTAATTCGATTATCAAAAGCATTAAATTTCGGTTGGTATTTCGGTCTTCCACATGTACCATCATCATTCACTTTAAATGATCTGCTCCTGTGCATCTATTTTTATTATAAGTTGGATATAGTTGTGTGAAAGCAAATCCATTGAAGTCTGCATTAAAAATTTTGTGTGAAACTTAAATATCACAAAAATCATCAAATCAACTCAATTTATCTTAATTAAATAGTTAGAGACATGTTTAAAAAATGAGAAAAAAAGCATAAATTTTTGAAATACCTGAATGATCAACACAATGAAAAACAGATATTTGTGTTTAATAGAAAGCATTGAATGCGTCAGAAAAAAAATCACCTAAACAGAGAGGTAATAAACATTTAACTGCCATATATAATTGAATATGACATTCAAGTTTTGCTAATTGGTGCAAATTGAATTGCAAACATCAATCATCAATGGAATGCGCTAAACTTTAATCTATTTAGCGATAGCAGAAGAAGCACAAGAAAAGGCATACGGCAGAATAAATATTGAAATGGAAAATGTTTCCACAAAAAATTAATTTCTGCATGAAACAATAAAGCGATGTTCAATGTACTTTGTTCAAGAAAGATGAAGATCTTGTAAGATAAATGTTGTAAGATAAAAGACCAAAGTTTTAACCAATCAAAATTTACAACAATGTCATGCTAACATAAATAGCTTTTTATACGTGAACAGCAAGTTTGAAGTATAATTGATTTTCGTTAAAATAAATTAATTGATCTAACAGCATGTATCATGTAAACACAAATGTAAAGATGAGGATGACATTAACTGACGAACTGAACGAGAAAAAAGCCAAAATGAAGCAAACTTACAAATCATTACATTGTAAGACAATCATGTCTTACGTTGATGACGAACGTAGTGCATTTTTCAAATTTGATGAATTCAATATAATTTACTCTAGAAAAGCGGACCATAAACTTTTGAAAATAAGCTAAGAATTTGGAAAATATAAAATAAAAATATGCATAAAACGATCATACAAACTTACAGATTATCGACAAAAATTTGAATGATAGAAAAAGTGAAACAAACGCCACGGTTGTAACAGTGCCGAAATATTTTGTCATTGTTGCAAACAATAATGCTACATGCTAATGCATTTTTCAAGTCATATTTTAATTTCCATCATAATGGCTACTGAGCATCAAAACGTATCAACACTGTACACTGCATTTAATAAATGAATTTTATGCAAATTTTACAAACAAACTGACAAAGCAAGATAAGCAGAGGTCAGTTAACGAACTGAAAATGCAAACGTGCTCTGTATCAGTCAGCAATAGGAAAAGATAAACACAGTAATGCATATTGGAAAATCAGTTCCATCAATTTGGATGTCGACAATTTTAGCTTGGCGGATTTTTATAAAATTTAGTTATGCCTTCAAGGAAGGAAGTAATTCGAGCAACTTGGACAAAAAGTGAAGGTTGTGTCACGTGCAACAACGACCGTCCTTTGCCTATACCGTACAATGTCCACAAGCCTTCTTTGAGACAAATCAAGGGACCACCTGAGTCACACTACAGTATAAAATCACGGTTGTCATTATTTTGAAAAAATTTAAAGAGTTGCTTCTATAAATAAAATATAACAGTCAAAAATATACTTACATTATTTATCCCGTTTTCGCCAAACACATCACCGGCACATAAATTTATTCTTGAATCATAGGACGTTGAAAATACACTTTCATCTTCACAAAAAGCATGACTATGCACTGTCAGCGTTGTTTGTCTCAGCTTTGTAGGAAAAGATAGTGGTTGAAGTACGAGTGCTTGATTTTCCATTACTAATGAAAATATTTAAATTTTTACATTTATAAGGAGTTTATACATTATTTTCATGTATATTTCTTTTCAATATTGTCAAAATCAAATCAACTGAAATGTATTTTGTTATTCTTTTATCTTATCAAAAATTATTATGTCATAAAATTCAAAAAATACTTTCAAATTATGAATAACTTAACGTTCGAACAGCTTTTTCACAGTGTAATTAAATTTCGAAGAAAAAAAAAATACACACAAAAAAATAAATTACCTGGTTTATAATATCCGCCAGTTGTGGATCCCCACCCGGCTACGAAGCATTTCGTTCGTGGTTTCAAATATTCATACATTTCGCTCAGACAAGCAGAGCATACGTAGTCATCAAAAATGAAAGGTCGATCTAACGTCAATACGGCGTAGTCGTGTCTTCTGTTGCTTTGAAATTCTGAACTTATGGAAGCAGAGCTCACTCTTGCAATTTGTCTTCCCATTTCACTGCTTATACTACTGTCATGCATACCTGCAGTAACAATAATTTCCGATATTCTAAATTCATATTTTGTTAAACAAAAGTGATTGATTGCATCAATGATATATTTTCATAAAATATATACTTTATATTTTCTACACAATGCGCAGCAGTTAAAATGTAAGAACTACAATTGAGTTCTCTTGAAGGTAATATAGTTCCTCCACATTTGTACTTGTCTTCAGAAGATGAAGTAAGAAGTACAATCCATGGATGAGAATGTGGCACTGCTTCTATACCACCTGTAATTCGATTATCATCTAAAACTAATTTCGGCTGAAACTTCGGTCTACCACATATACCATCATCATACAGTTTAGCTGATACATTTCCAATAATCTAAATTTATTTCAGTTATTGTTTTTAATTTCCTACAAGTGTATAGTGCATGCATGAACTAAAAAATTTATGTATAATGATATATTATGCTATTTGTTTAATGTTTTTAATGTTTAACTAATAGCAAAAAATTTACTTCCATAATCATTCTAAGTTTGAAATTAAAGATTACACTAAAAATGTTTTTTTTAATACGAAGAACATTCATTCATCATATTAACAATATTAAAAAATGTAGAAATTACCAGAATCATCTGCAGTAAAATAACAAACATGCGCTGAAAATTAGTAAGACACATCATCACTCAAATTTCTCAAATATTTGTGTTCACCCTGAAAAGAACTATAATAGTACATCATAATGAATGAATTATTAAATTATATTCATAATATTATATTATATTATATTATATTATATTATATTATATTATATATAATTCATATTATAATATATATATTAAATTATATGCAAAATAAGGCTCACGCAATGAAAGCAAAATGCCAATAAGTCTATTTAAAATTTAATAACCAAAATTTATAATTACATAATATATAATTATAATTTAATTAACAGTATTGTTTTAATAGCTGTGGTTCTAGTGAGCAAAGTAAATATGTTCTGTTCTATATTTTTATATCTTCATCACTCGCATCATTAACAGTGCTTCTGTTTATTTTACTTGAATAAACACGAAAGTGATTATAATAATCGTCCAAAAAATAACAGTCGGTATCGATATTTATCGTTTAGCAAGCAACAGCATGCAGTAATTGACAACTGTCATCAGACTACTGCAGTTGTTCAAGGTGAAGAAGGAGAAATCTTAGACAAGAACAGATGCCGTGCACTTTTGACTGGCTATAAGCAAACATGATGTCGCATCTGCTCAACAATTGTTGGTGCAAAGTTTCAATTCAGCGTTCTTCCACCATCAATTGCAATGAACGAAGCAAAGCTATATATATATATATATGCATACGGTCAACCACTGTGCCAACAGCCATTTTAAAGCTGCACCACCTGCGCTCTTCGTAACCTAATTCTATCAATTGTTCATTTCCATTGTTTCAAAATTTATCAAGAGGATAGACCTTTAGTAAGCATAATGTCGGAAATGGAAGAATTCTTGTCTGCCACAGTAAAACAGCTAAAATTATCATAAACTGAATTTGTTTTTAAATGACAACGTACATCCATTTTTTGATTTAGTTTAAGTTTGAATTTTAATAATATAAGATGTCACATTTATGAGCATAACTATGCAAGTTTGTATTTCAGATTAAAATATTCAAAGTTCCAATGTTTCGTAAATGTTTTTACTAAGTTTATACTGCATAATATATAAATAAAACAAAAATTCTAAAAATAAAATTGGAACATTTTGTACTGATTAAATTGAAGGTCAATTGATCAAACTGCACTTATAACTCTTTCTAAAAATTTATTGCAATAAAAATATTAACAAATCAATATTATTATTAAAATAAGTACAATTTCTTATGCATTTTTTAAGATTTTTTTCTTGACACATTTCTAGTTACTACCGGAAATGATTTTCAGGTACAACATTTTTAAATTTTGAATTGAATTGCCTTTGGTTTCCTTTTTCTTACTGTAGATATTATGGAATCAATCTGTAAAGTAAAATTTTAACGTTCGCAACGCTTTCACTCTCTATTTTTTCACAGTTATAAATATTTCATTTGATTTTAAATTATTTCCATTGCTGACTTACAGCGTTCATTGAAAGTTGCTATCGATATTACTGCTTGTAGAAAATTTGAAATTTAAACCGCCCGCCTGACCGTATGAATGGATTCAAAGGACGAAGACGAAGAAGATGACATTCTGAAAATTCTTGCAGATGAATTGGATGACCATGTTTTTTACGACAAGTGCTTTTTCGATGATTTGGATAATATAGATAGCCCGGTTGACGACTTGCTCCAGAACAATTCGAGCAATTCCGGAGATTCGTTTAGTTGGTATAAGGCTTCGGATGCGGAAAATTTCAAACGCTTAACCTCTGGCAGTGGTGACATTAATCTATATAATGCTGCCCATTCGCCGCCCACACACACTCCCTTTCAGAACCAAATCACGGCTGTGCCGTTTGAAATGACTACACCGTCTTCGTTCAAATCAACTAGGATACATGGTAGACGTCGCAACAGTATCGGCCAGTCTGAATCTACCAACAAATTTCCCAAGCCACCCTACTCATACTGCGCTCTGATCGCTCTTGCGCTGCGTAACAGCGCTACTGGTAAACTGCATGTATCTGAAATCTACAAGTTTCTAAGGTAAGTACTAGTTCTAAGTTTCTAAAATGTAGTAATGTTGCTTGGTTGTTCATTTATTTTCTGTATGTATTAATCCTGACATATTAATGCGGGAAACAGTTGGCGATTCGTTTCATTCACGAACAATTTATCGATCTTTTCGGGTGACAGTTGGTTTCGCATAGGAGCTGTCTATCTTAAAAATGGACATATGTCATTATCGTTAATGCTGAAAACAAATCCATTATTCTGGATTATGGTTTGGGGGAGGCAAAAAAGGAAGTGAACTATTTTAAAAAAACTAATTTTGTTAGATATATAGTATTTCGTTTAAAAAATTAAAATACATTAACTTGTTTTATTTAAAACTGAAGACATCACCGATAATAGAGACTTCTATAATATGCGCAGCTTCTTTTATTCCGAACTGAATTATTTCTCTATTTGTGCTTGTGTAAATACTATTCAGAATTCTTATTATAGGCTTCGACAAGTATTTCACTTTAAAACTGCATATCGCTCTATTATTCTGCAGTTTGAAGTTTCTCTAAAACTTTTAATCATTTAGCACTAATTTTCCGTATTTCAAAACTGCTGTGCCAGGATGGAAAAATTCAATTCGACACAATCTCTCTCTCAGCCGAAGCTTTTATAAGATTGAAGCACCGGATTCGAAAAAAACAGGAAGAAAAGTAATAAAAAGAAAGAGCTGTGATTACGTTCATTGCACTACTATTGCCTCTGTTGCATTTCAGTGCTCCCTTTGGGCGATAAATGAAGAAAAAGCATACAGCATTTACAGGTCAATCAGAAAAATGCGGGAAACCCATTGCCAAGCGATTCTGGACTCGCTTGCAGATCCAGGTAAAGTGGCTTATGATCATGCAAACAACGATGAGTGCAGTTGAACGGTGATTTTTAGATGCATTAGAATTGATTGAAAATGGACTCAAAGGTATCCATGACGTGAAAAGCTCACCAGGCCAGAAATATCGAGTAAAAAATGTTTTTCGTTCATTACCAGTTAGCTAGCTTAGAGCTTTTTTAATACGTTTATTTATCTTAAAATATCGAATGTATTTTTGAAACAGAGCAATGCGTCTTACCATGACTGCACAAGTTGTACATCGTCAAACATACCAAAAAACGATGCTGGATGTTATGGAAATGTAGATTTCTCCAGCATACCAAAAGGTGTCTCCTCGACGGTTGTTTGCACACCGCCAAATTATTATGGCAGTGATTATCCACAGCAAGTTTATTCACCGACAGCCCACTCTCCTAAGTGTCTCTACCGCAGTTCACCCTTTGGCCATGAGCACTCACCCTCGGCAGCATTTTACTCGCCAGTGAAAGTGGAACCCGTGACCGCTCTACAAGCAACAAGATCGCCATTGGCTAAAAACAATATGACATCATCTGCATCTATGACACCGTCACCTGAAATCAGCAGCTTGCAATCACGATCGCCTCTGGTGGACTGTCATTCTTCGCCAGTCCACACCTCTAGTTCGCTACATTCAAGCAGCAACAGGCAGTTTCCATTGCAACCGGCTAGTAGTTTCAACAATGCTAATAACAAAGCACGCCCGGCATGTCAACGACGCCTCGGACCATTTAACAAGTAATTGATTTCCAAGAGTGAAAATCTAAGCATTTAGCAGAATGAACTGTGTTCAAAGGGAACTGGTCGCATCAATTTTCAAAACGTGTACGTCTGTGATATTCGTGTGTAGTGAAACATTAACGGTTTGTGAATACATCTGCTTAATTAAATGAAGTGTGAATGGATAATATTTTCTTTTTCAAATAAAAAAATTGCACTATCCCCAAGTTTCTTGTACTTGTATATGAATAAGATTTTAAATCGCAATTCATTAACGTGAAATATGCTTTTGGAAACTTACCCAAGGACAAACTGAACAAAGCTAGTAGCAGTTTTCGTTATCAGCTGGAATGCTGAATTTTTAACTTTAGTTGTGAGCAGCAGTCCTTTATTTTGAAAATAACTTTTATTTAAAATCAACAATAGACAGAACCAATATATTACTGCTAACGCTTCTTTCCACCACGCTTTCTCCCTAAACTGTAAGTATTGGGATTGCGCTTAGGTGGCTTGTGAATAGCACGGATGCCTAACAAAGCTGATCTAAACATACAATTCAGAAGAACATCAATACTTTCCACTATTAAAATTCTTTTACCGTACCTGCTAGTAATATCGTTCAAGGAAAATGGCGAATGACCAGCTATATAATCAGGATCGAAAACGTCTAAGTTTTGGCGAGCCTTTCGACTGAGACGGTTTTGACTGACTGGCTGATCTTCACATAAAATCAAATTATTCGCATGCTTTCCTCCCTTAGGTGCTGGAATGGAAAACTGAAAATAGCAATAAATTATTATTTCTTTAGGAGCATTATTTCAACGCATACTTTAGAGCCACGAACAGAAATAACATTTCTGCGGGAAAAGTGAAACACCGTACAACCGTTCTCATCGACACTGATCGCAAGACGTTTTAATGTTGCGTTACCACAGTTTGGACAAAATTTTTTCATCATTTTACTTGTCGTGCTAAAATTAAAATTCATTCACTGCTAATAATAATAAAACGTACTTACTTCAACTTAAACTTACTGAAAACAAGAAAAGCAACGTAAAATATAAGTTTTCAATTGTTTTATCAGCATACCATCTACAGAGACCACTTTCAAGCCCATGTGCAATAATACATTTTGAATGGCAAAGTCAGCGGTTAAACATGCAACTGGTACAGTGTCATTAGCACTGTCAACGGTTGAGGAAAAATTTTCTGGGGTAATCCAACCACTTAAATTGGAGGTGTCACGAATTTCATCTTCGTATTCACTGTCTGATTCCGAGAAAGAATTTTCCTCTTCTGAAGTCGAGTTGTCATGGATGTCAATTTTTCTCACTGCCTCTTCCAAATCATTGCAATCGGATTGTTTTTTCTTTGATGGCATGTAAAATCCTGGTAAACCTTTGCCTTCTTCGCATTTCTGTCCACCAACGGAAAAAGTCTTCTGCATCTTTGGTTCTTGAATAATGTGCTCAGAGCCTACGTGCTCTAGTTCCATAGTATAAACCGCTGCTATCAATTTCACATCTGTTACTGATAAGCTTGGATAATCACCAGTTTTTTTGGCAAA
This sequence comes from Trichinella pseudospiralis, assembly GCA_001447645.1. Taxonomy (NCBI): domain Eukaryota; kingdom Metazoa; phylum Nematoda; class Enoplea; order Trichinellida; family Trichinellidae; genus Trichinella; species Trichinella pseudospiralis. The sequence goes on along the minus strand of JYDV01000092.1, from coordinate 119,953 downwards.
CTCTGTAACTGAAAATGCATAAGTGTAATCAAAAGAAAGAAGGATCTTGAGTGCATTATTAAAATAGCTAAATACGTTTTCATTGAAAAAGCAAAAGAAATCACAAGGCACTATTTCTGTACCACTTTCGACTAAAACAAACTAACATTAACACAATATTTAACTATTTTTTACCTAATAAAAATGAAATAATTTAATAAACACATGAGTGTTAAAAAGGCTACTGCAAATAAAAAAGAAAAACAAATAAAAGTGCGATTTACAAATTAGATTGACTATATACCTACCAAATCGAATAGCTTTTTCATCAGGCATCACAGTTTTCAGATCGTACGGCAAAATGGATAATTTTTTTCGCGTATTAGAATCGCGGATTTCATTCAAAACATCTTGAATTGTATAAATATTTTTACCAAATTTCTAAATTTGCTATTAAGATACAGAACATAAAATGTATCAAAAATTTACTCTCAAATCGTCTGCCTTCACAAACCCAACGGTGTCCACCAACAAATGTTCAACCTGAAGCTGCATTTCAATCATTGAATCCAAATCTAAACTGCAAAAACAATGATTATCTTGACAACGGCTGTCATATATCTTGATAATAAAGTTTTATTTTCTTACTGTAATTTGTTTTGTAAACATACAATTATTCATATTATTAATAAGTGATATTTTAATAAAATAATAAATTCAGAAATAATTTTTGTGTTAATAATTATTTTTAAATAAATTTTTAATAATTTTTGAATTATATAGTTTTGTTAAACTTATTAAAGTAAAATGCATTGTTTGGTAATCATTGAAGTTAAAATGTAATTTAATTTTGCATTTTAAATGAAGATCAACAATTATTTTTGTATTCAATGATAAAATCTATTTATTTATTTCTGCTGAAACATTTTTGAACTTGCATATATTTTATTATGATAGTAAAAGTGACAAATTTTGCATATGCGAAATTAAAATGGATGTTTTCAAAAATCTGAAACTTATAAACGTTCTACTGGTTGGCGCATTTTCAGGTAAACAATGTGACAGAAAGTATCATTTAATTTTTGTCGATTAAAATAAAAATTATTTCTCATCTGGCTAATCATTATTGTAAAAAGTTTATTTTATAAGTGATTTGATAAACATTAAAAATCAGTTTTATATATTTGCTGCTTCAGCTACCATTTACGTTTGGTGGAAAGTGCAAACGAATCCTGCTTTAGTTCCTCCGAATGAACGAGGCGATTTGCTTATCAAAGAGAATATTGCAAAACTGGTGAAAAAGTTCAAACCAGTGCAAAGTGACTGATTATATTTGCAGAGATTATTGTATAAATATATGCATAAATGTATTGTAAATGAAAACCTTGACAATGCGACAGCAATGTGTTGATTAAATTGAAGTTCTACTAAAAAGTATTGTTTATTTAAAGACAAATGAAGCATTGGAATCAAATCGCCCAAACGATAAGCTTGGGTATTCAAAAAGTCACAGCCAAGCACATATCGTGAATGTGAACGTCACAGAGAAAAACAACAACAACATCAGAAAATTTTCAGTAAGCAATGATAATAATAATCAGTAATAATGATGATGCATTTTGTTACTTATTTAAACACATTCATTGAGCAGTTTCACCGGCTTTAGTAGATTTTTCATAATGCTGCAACCGACGTTGCCTTAATTCATGTTGTGCATCACCAGAAGAAGTGCCAACAATAGCAGCAGCAGAGGTGCTTGGCTTATCCACTAATTCATCGACATTAACCGTTTTCGCATTCACCTCTTCAGTCTTTGAAGTTGTTTCTTTTTTATGCTCAGTTTCCTCAGTATTCACAGTATGCTTTTCAGTGTATTTTAAACTGTAAAAATGAAGGAAGAATGCGATATTTTAAAAAGTAGTATTTTAACAAAATTCTTACTCCATTGCGCTCATCAGACTTGTATACTGTTGCATGAGTACAACGGCACCGTCAAGCAATGTTTGAATATTGCGTAAACATCGAATGCGCGCTTCAACCGCTGTTCGTTCATTACCTTCCATTCGACGTACCTCTTCATCAGTGAGACCGGTAAAATCTGGCGGTGTAGGAAATGCTTGTGCTAAAATGTCGATCATATTCAAACAGTAGATCATCTTCATCATCCCAACATTACATTAAGTTTGCTTTTTTGTAAAGAAACAAAAATAATAAATAAATAAACGTACTAAATGGAAAAAATGGTGGCATTATTGGCATCGGTAGAGTTGCTGATGAATTACCATTGCCCGTAAAACCAGCGAATACTGTAGGATTGATCGAACTCGGCGTTCCATCTCCAACGCCTGGTGCTGGCGGCGGTATTATTCCCGCAGGTAAACCAGCAAACCAAGCTGGCATATTCACTAAACATGTAAATTACAAAATACGTGTATGTGTATATTAACTGTTACTTAATGTAACTGCTTAATATATGTGTATATATTGAAAAAGAAGAAGAGTACTGTTTGTAAAATTCGATGCTGGAATTTGATTTGCTGCTGTCGTTGAAGTACCAGCTGCGGTCGTTGATGCACCAGCAATGTTGGCTGTTTGCTGCTGCTGCTGTTGTTGTGGTTGCTGCTGACGTTCAGTTTGACGCAGTTGCAGTACATTCAGACGACAAATTGGACATGTCTGCTGACGCTACAACATCATGTTATTTAAATGTTGTAAAATAATATAAATAATATCATCAAATGTAATTTCAAAAAAAATGAAAATTTCGTTTAAGTTAAATTAAATAAAATTATGAATATATGTGTATTGCATAATTAATTCAGCAAACTAGAAATTGAACTATCAGAAAATTCTGGTAAGTACCAAAACATTAAGTGTAAAAATATTATGTTGTTTTTGAATGGAAGAGAAAACTAAAATTTACTTGAAACCAAGAACGCAAGCAAGATATGTGGAAGATGTGATTGCAAGGCAGTTTTTTTGCACGTTCAGTTATATCTTCTCGACAAATAATACAAACACAATCGCCGCGGCTCAAATCTTCTGCTGTCACATCTGGATACAAGGAATTCATATTTCGAATAGCACGTTGAGACAAAATTGCGTCCATGATTGCCTTTTTCAAAGTTCTAATATATATGCATAAACAACATATCATTATTGGTGAAAATATTACAAACAAGAAAATAATTCTTACTTCAAAGCTAAATACATTGGTCGAATCGAAAACAGTGGAAACGTGTGCAACTGCATCGTTACACAAATAAAAATGGCATACAACAGGACTCGTAAAAATACTTAAAAACAAAAAATTTCTAAAACAATATTAAACGTCCATAAAAACGTACCAATAACAAGTTCAAAATATAAAAGATAAACTGCTTTATTTTCCCAAGGGTGCGGCTGTCTCAGATCTACACGATGTAGCACGTACTTGACTGCAATGTGGAAAACAACAGTCAGCAAAATGGCATACTAAATGAGTAATAAATCAATTCATGAAATAAGCAGAATTCTATACATAAATCTAAACAACATGCATAATAAATAAAAATAAAAATGTAATATAGAAAATATAAATTTGCTGAGTAATCTTCTGTTTTACCATACTGACATTCGTGCACATTAAAAAAATGATAACTTAATTTACGTATAAAATCCAACGCTGGAATAAAAACTTCGTTCAAAATAGAAAAACCTCAAAATATATTACCTCAAAACCAAATACAATCTGAGGTGTAGCTCCCTTTTGCAGAGTAGTAAAATATGCATGAGATATATGGTAGGAATCTACAGCGCTCAAAATTGCAATCAAACCTAAAAAGTAAATGAATAGGCATTAAAGTTATTAAAAAAATATTAAATCATACCCATAATTCTGGCGCAAAACAATGTAGTAATAACTGGACTTCTTTCCATCTAAAAATGTACTAATTTTCATATGGTTTTCAATTCAAATGTGCAAAACAGCAGCAGAAAAACAAATAACACTTTCAAAACAAAATGAAAAATAAAACAATTTGCCTTATTTTATAGTAAATATTAAACTTTATCAAATTAAATATTATGATGCTAATTACAACTAAATATTAAACAACTAAACTTAGGTAAACCTTAAATATCACAAAAATAATTACAGTACTATAATACAAAACTATGATTAGAAATGTATTATTCCTTTAAACCTTTCCTTTATCTATCTTTTAAATATTAAGAAAAATATCTTTCACATTATTAATTCAGTATGTCAATATTATATGATCTGAACTGACTTAAGAACAATGCTCAGTAACTAAAAGATAAATTATCTTAGACCACTCACGTAATCTATTCGTTCTTCCGCCATCCAGTGAAAACATTTGAAGAAAAACAATTGAGTAAACTGAGCAACAAATCGAGGACTAAAATCATCACGAAAAATAGTAAAAGCCAGGCAGGTTTCTGTGACAGCAAACATAGCCCTGTCCGCAATGTGCTATAAAAACAAAGCAATTTTACAAATGACCAATTGCATTTGCTAGAATCATTAAAACAAGACAGCTGTAATCTACAATTGCTTTAAAAAAGCTAAATTATCATTAAAAGCAATATAGTAGAACAAGTGAATACTAACATAAAAGCAATTAATACACCAAACAATTCACTTGTGAAATAGTTACCTCTTGCTCAAATCGATGAAGGGAGCCGAAAAATATCATCTGAAACAACTTTCCAACCAGGCTGACCAAAACAAAAGCTTGAATATACAATGCCTTAATTTGAAGATCTCATTTTAAGATTCAAATGAATATTAAACAAAATCACGAACTGTAACACTAGCATTTGATTTCGACAAATACACCATAGATGGATAGAACTGTTTTCTTTGATGAAAAGCATGGAAAACAACTGCTGCTGTGAGTAGAAGGCTGAAAACAAGCAGGTGTCCGTATCTTACTTGCATGATATTCGCCAGAATAAAAAACCACTTCCTAGACGTCGACAAATTAAAATTCACAGATTATGAAAACAGCGGCTAACTTGACGTCAGCAATTTGAAAAGTGATGCTTAGGTAAAGGTATACTGTAAAACAGTAATACAGATCAACTTTATTTTATTAAATCAGTCGTATTGGTTGTTTGATAGTAGCTGCGTTTTATGGGGCTACATTATGAGCGACAGCAGTTTTGCCCGCCGCCGAAGACGTAAATCCTGCGGTGCGGACGGTGAAATATTAACTTCCTGTCGTGATACAACGAATCAACACCAACATACGTCATTAATTCAGGTTTTTGACCTTCAACTATCTACAATTCCGTCTTACATTATATATGCATTTTGAAATTTAGCTAGCAGTTGCTATATTTCAGTTTGATCAATGAATTGAACTTGGATAAATTTGTGTTGTTAGAAAATAAATGTCCAGTTATTTTTCTCTTGTTTTCAGTGCACTCCATTTTATTTTTTTTGTATGATATGCACATGTATTAGTTCCAAAAGTTACTTTAAATGACTTGTTTCTTAAACTAGATTTCAAGCATACAGTTGTTAGTGCCAAGGATACAGTTGATGTCTTTTTAAGCCTGAACATAAAAATTTGTTGTTATTTTAAAAAGCAGTATTTACATTCACTTGCACTATTTACATTTTTATCCGGTTGTTTTTTATAATATTTTTTCATGCATAACGTAAATAGTAATGCGTGATGTCAGTCATTTATATTGTTATTGTTTCTTCGTACATGCTTTTCAGTTTATGTATTAATTTCTATTTTATTTCAGACTCTCGCAAGTCCATCTTCCACAATCGAAAAGTCGGTGGCTCCTAGCACTAGCACTTCTAAAGAATACAATCCTCAAAACGTTTACGCAGAAATGCCTGGACGAGATCGATCTGCAGAGTTCAGAGCTATTGTTCAATCTTTTCAGTTGAAGGTGGTATTCCTAAATAAAACAGATTTTCGTTTAATGATCTTATAAATTACTGTTCATGTTTCAGATGGCCAGTGCACAGCCAGTTCAATCGAGGCAGCGCGTTGTGCGAACGGAGTTACAGCAGTTTTCACTTCTTTCAAAGTAATAATTCTTTTGAATTTCTTTATTTTGCGAAAAATTTATCATTTAATTAGTTATATAATTAAAGGGTTAAAAGTTATATAAGTTAAAACTGATTTATGTTATATCTAAGACAAATATTTTCCACCTATTTATACTGTATTATTTCAAGTGTTACAGTATGTATAATTCAAGTTCTTTTATATTTAATTATGATTCATTGACCAGATAGATCAGAAAGAACTGAATTGAGGTTTTTCGAACTAAATATTGAATACATTATGGAAAAGTTTATGACTTACTTATTCACTTGTCAAAACATTAAATGGGTAATTTGTTTTGACAATGTAGATTGAATTTGTGTGGTTGTAAAAAAATGTCATTACAAAATGAAGTAGCTTCAATAATTGCTTCATAAATTGTAACTGTAATTTCGCTTTCAGACAAATTGGCCATGACCTATCGGAAACTTTTCTGAAATTGGAAAAGCTGACCATACGTGAGATAGAATGCAACTTGAAAAAGAAAATGATTGTTGCTGTTTTCTAAATATAGTATCTTTTCAGTAGCCAAGAGAAAATCCCTGTTCGATGATCGTCCAGGAGAAGTTGATGAGCTGACTCAAATCATTAAACAAGATATTGCAAATTTGAACAGACAGATCGGCGTGCTCCAGCAGGTGAAATGAAAGCTTCATCATTTATTTAGTCAAGCAACAATAACACAGACCTTATGTGTTATTATAGATGATGCAGAGGAATCAGAGTTCCAGTGAACAAAATCAGTCTCAGCATTCAAAATCAATTGTTGTCACTTTTCAGTCAAAGTTGGCTACAATTAGTTCTGATTTTAAATCGGTGCTGCAACTTCGAACGCAGAATATGAAACAGCAGAAAATGAGACGGGAACGATTCAGTGCAGCTGAACCGATTCCTAATACTCTATCTGCTTCGGCATCCAGCAGTCGTAAGGAGGTTGCTGTTGACGTTTGCAGCACAACTTTTTAAAAAATTTCTCGAGTGATTGCTTGTTTCTCAATTGCCATCTTTGTTGAGGTGGTTCTGTGCTGCTCAATGGCAATGTAGAAAGTGAATACGTGCTCGAAATGGACGAAGTTGAACGTCGACAGACTCAGCAGCAGCTTCAGCTCATCAACCAACAGGTTGGTTCGATTACTTTACGTTGTATTTGGCTCTACCTGTAAAAACAAACGTAGCGTACAAATACAGATATATGCATATATATATATATATATATATATATATATATATAAACAATATAGGATAGTTATTTACGTAATCGAGCCGAGACGATGGTAAATATAGAAGAGACGATTGTAGAACTCGGTCAGATTTTCTCTTCCCTCGCCCACATGGTCCAAGAGCAAGGTGAAATGGTGCAACGGTAAAAACTTACAACATTCTTGACTTGAAGTGAAAAATAACTACAATATTGAATTTCAATTTTAGGATTGATAGTAACGTTGAGGACGCGGTTGTACAAGTGGAAGCGGCGCACATTGAGCTCTTGAAATTTCTCCGAAGCATTTCGAGAAATCGCTGGTTAGCGATAAAGGTGTTCATTGTGTTACTTGTCTTTTTCATTTTCTTCGTTGTTGTTATGCTATGATTCAACTCCATACCGTGTACCAATCATGATTTTTTCTTCCTCTTCCTCTGTGTATGTTTTTCATTGGATGAAGCAACTGCTGGATCGCAAATCATGCCATCACTTTGTCTCATTCACTCACTCACTCTCTCTCTCTCTCTCTCTCTCTCTCTCTCTCTCTGCCGGTTTGTGATTTTTAACAATAAACAATGCTTGCATTTTTGTGTTGTTGATCAATGATTTTTTTACTCTGGTAAAAATAAATAATTAAAACAATATATATGATCATTCGAATAAGCAAAGACATGTTTTGTAATAATGCATCAAACAACTGGTAAGCAATCCTCTATCAATCAAAATTATTAAGCTATACTGATGAAGTTATCTGTGAATAGATACTTTGAATAACTGTACACTGTACTGTACTGTACTGTACAATAGTACGTACTGTACGTGTACTGTAATGGTACGGAATAAGGAAAGAATTGGTAAAATTTAAATTCATCATACGAATAACGCGTGAGACAACTGCTGTACAACGTGAGATAGATAGAATTCACTTCAACATCCATTATCGTTATCATCATCACAGATCAGAGATAAAACAATGCAGCAGCAGCAACAACAACAACAACAACAACAACAACAACACAGATGCAGAAAAGCAATCTAACAACGTGGCTTAATTATATTATTAATCACTGGTTCGCAATGAAAATTCGGGCAAGAGATGATGTTCAATTAAATAAAGCTTTGTTTTACAATACAAACAACAAATTACGCAAGTAAGCAGATGTAGTGTTAAGAATAACGTTGAAGGCACAGCAATGTCACAAGCGAATGCAAAAACGCAAAAAAAAATAACCAACAATTAATTGAAAAATGCTTTCGTAGAGGAGGAATACAGTAAAATAAATACTTCTCCTTTTGCCCGAACAATTCACTACTACCAGAGTGATGAATTTCTTAAAGCACTGTAATGACAGCAATAGACAAAAAATTTAAATTGCTCGCCACAGTTTTTTTACATAATACGTAAAATATAATAAATAGCCCAGAATTATTTTTGCAAAGTGACAAAGACAACCAATAAAAGCAGGTTTGTAGTCGTACCCATTCGACTTCAACCAAACAGCACACTACCTAAACAGTTTGCAATGTTCATTGCAAAATTTTTATCACTGCTTGCAATTCTTATCTTATCTTACAAACTTTAAATATCTACATTAATCGCCTGCAGCTTAGTCGAATCAATCAGTTCAATTTAGCTGCCTACCACTATCAAGCATTTAATCATTAATAATTACGCGATCTGCAAAGCAAATAACAATCGATCTATGAAAAGTTCACATATAACTTACTTCATTCTGCGAACGTAATGATTTTCATTTACCAGAACCATTAACGTTTACTTCTTTCTTGGAGCTCTGCAATAAAACAGAAAAAAACAAAGAAAAATATCGTTTGCAATTATTACTCCGTATATAAACACAGCACACACAGGCCTTGGACGCGCAAGCTGCCTATCCAAGTAAAGAAATAAACTACATTTCAAAGAAGCATGAGCATTCATTCCGATTAAAATGCATTCTGTTTCACATCTGCATGTCTCGTGCAAACAACATACAAACAAACGAACAAACAAGCACAACACAACACTTGTAGAATAGACATGCACGAAGATTGGCGCATCCGATCGTTTATTTCATCTGAATCAGAACAAGAAGAACTGCATTTATGCAACACAATACTGTTTGTCGATTTTCTGTGTTTTTCTGTGCAAATTTGAAAAGAAAAAAGAAAAAAAAAATACAGAATATAGCTGTAACAACGCCAGAAATGAATATTCGACTAAAAGAAGGTCATGTTGTTGTGCTTCGTCTATATCAGTTATGGTTGGTTATACGAACCTCTCCAATGTAAAGTGAAATCACTGTTGTCACTGTTGTCGAATACCAATACCGTTACACAGTAGTGGCAGTTACAGTAGTCGTAGAAGCAGCAGTAGCAGTGGCAGCTGGTAGTGGTGATGGTGGTGGTAGTGGAGGTAGTATTAGCAGCAGCAACAGCAATTTGTAGCAACAATGCATTGAGTCAGAATGCAGCAGCTACACAACAACGATGAACCAAGCACTGCATTCATTTTCCTCATATTCTTATTAATGCATATCATCAGTTAGTTATAAAAAATAAAATTGCTACCCGAATTGAAAATTGACCGCTTTCAACAATGACAAATAGTCATATGCAAAAATAATTTTTTACAAAAATGAAATTAGCTGAAATTGTCCAACAAAAAAACTGGACAACGTATCACTCGCTGCAAGCGAGCGCTTCTCTGAAAAAACATCGGCAGAAAGATGTATTAAAAAAAGAACGGCAAAAAAGAAAACGGAAACAACATCATATAGCCCAATTAAGCTTTCGCTTTTTGCTCTGCTCTGCTTTGTTTGAACACCGGTAATTGCTGCACATCTGGTCAACTGGGCGGTGTCTGCAAGCCAAGAACGCGAAAAAGCTTGGAACCAAATCCACTTTGAGAGCCGCCCTGACCTGTTGACCCCGAGCCAGTTAAAGTGGACGTGGAAAGCAGATTCGACATCCTGTCCGACGTTTGGTTGTCCATGCTGGATGTGACTGCAGTCGGCGACAAGCTGTCACCGGTAATGATAGGCTGCAAACCAACAATGCACTACCTTTACACATTCGTTATTTTTACATCTATTACACTAAGCGGCAGTGGTCGTAGTAGTATAATGTATACTAGTAGCCGGCTTTATTAGCAGCAAGCAGTGTTTAATTTGTTTCATCCTAAGCATTTCCCCTCCTCCTGAGCTGAACAAACTGAACACCTGGCCAAACAGTTTTTACATTTCCTTTTCTATCAGTATTAATTGCCTTAATTACCACGCTTAAAAATTAAAGCTTCACCTTTCTCCTTCTCTGACCAGACTGAAACAAATCACAAAAACAAAGAACCTAAATCTGAAGAACTATTTTTCACACAATGACGTACAACGAATGAATGCCGCCCATATCGCACTCGGTCGCCGACATGCTTCAAAACATTACAACATTAAAAACAATAAATAAACAACAAGCATACTGGCATCAGCACAACACAACCGCTGTAAATACAAGAAAAAACAAAACAACTCGCATTCGCCAAAAGCAGTCAACATGTATACATGTATGAAAACAATCACAACACAGCATCACAACACACTGCTTGTTTGTATGCTTAGTGCTCTTTAGTTTACCTGTTGAGCAGCGACAGACTCTGCACCACTACGTTTGGACAACTTATCTGACAGATCAGCAGAGACAGCCATGTCCGTGCCGAGCAACTGAGCCACTTTACTTTGACGAACAACGTCAACTGTCTACAAAAGAGTTTAACAAGACCATCAATGGGGGCAGTGTCCACCCAATATTGAAAAAAAAAAAAGAAACACATTAAACAACAAGCGCAATAAAGAAAAGCGCGCAAAACTATTTGGCCAGGTGCAGCAGTGTCCGGAAGAGAACAAACTTCTGAAATTACACCAACAAGCAAAGCTTCTATATATATTACCTGCTTTTTAGCTCTCAGTGCAGCATCTTCTAGAGTTTCAGCCGCCTCGTATTTACCTTGCCTCCGATACAGTGCACCCAAGTTTTTCAAAGTTGTCGTCACTGTAGGACTGGGGATGCAAAAGAATAAAAAAGAAAATAATAATTTTTAACTTCTTGCAACTGAACATCATTACCTATCCACTTTGGCAGCCTTATGCCAACCTCCATACTCTGCATAAGATGCACTATCCGGACTACTGTATTTGTTTTCTTCTCTTTCTTCGGCAACTTGCCATATTGGTTTGTTCTCGCCAGTGATGGCGCCAAATTCACGCTCGTGAGCACGAGTCAAAATCTGCTTGTACAACGTCTCTGCTTCTTTATACTTTCCTTGTTTCAAGTAAGCCGATGCCTGGACAAACAAGAGAGGAAGATTTAAAAGAACAAGCACAACGAAATAATTTCATTCTGAATTGCAGTTTAAACAATTTTGTTTCTGATGCATGCACAATACAAATTAATAATAAGAATGACTGAGAAAGCAGCAAATAATCATTGAAAAGCTGAAAAACCAAAACGCCATGATAAATGAACAACACCTTTTCTTGAATGTCACAACTTCAAACATGTTTCAGATGAATGATGTTAAAAAAAATACGCTTAAATATAAATAATAAATACACTTTTTGAATAAAAAAAACAAGAAGCAATTAACAATTTTTTATGGAATATTCTTCTCATGCAAAAAAGCAGATCCACAAAAGTCATTTCTCAGATGGCACATGGCATCATTAGCTGAGATGAAGTTTACATATTTGAAAATCGGTTGTAAAAGTAAAATGAAAATAATTTCATTAAACATGTCAGTTAAGTGCTTGGCAGAGACATGCAATTTAGCAATTCATCAGTTGTCAAAATGAATCATTAGGAAAGAAAAAAATGAGAAAAAAGAAACTGCCTAAATTGAAATGGCAGTACTTTGAAAACACAATGTCAGCAATTCAACTGCTCACTCGAACAAATATGCAAATTGTTGTTGAAAATTTTAAGATGAGAAAACTTGATAAGTATAAGCAGATCAATTATTATTATTATTATTATTATTATTATTATTACTGCATTTTAAATAATTAATTATAAACAACAGGGTAAAAATTGTGCAACTCAACAACAAAATAAACAAATTTCATCAATACCAAGTTATTTTTCGTCTTGGCAACGTTCGGATCGTCCAAGCCAAGCTTGCTCTCGTAAATGTTCACCGCCCTCGTGTAATACTTCTCCACTTCGTCATGTTTTCCTTGATTTTGACACAACAATGCCAAATTATTCAACTGCTTCGCCACATCCGGATGATCCACACCCAATACCTGAAAATAATTGAACAAACAACAAACATCTACATTCTGACAGTGCATTGAAAATAAAAATACAAATAAGCACAACCTTCTCGCGGATTTCCAAAGCCCGTTTGCACAACGGCTCTGCTTCTTTGTATTTGCCCCGCTTACCGTACAACACGGCTAAATTGTTCAACGTTGCAGCAACGGCGGGATGATTTTCTCCCAAAGTTTTTTCACGAATCTGCAATGCATCATTCAACAAACTGGCAGCTTCTTTATATTTATTCTGATCTCTGAAAAAGAAAGAAGAACAATTTTCAATTTAAAAAGAAAAAAAGTTCAAAATTTCTTTAATATTTTTGCTCTGCGTTGCTCTTTCATTCTTGTATAATTATCCTACCTGTATACAAGCGCCAAAATGTTCAACATTGTGGCTACGTCTGGATGATCGTGACCGCTGTTCTTTTCCAAATCTTCCAAAGCTTGCTTGCACAAAGGTACCGCTACCTCGTATCGACCTTGCGAAGCGTACTGTATGACCAAGTTGTGCAAGGTGCGTAAACGGGCCGGTATCTCGTATCCGGCAGTCGCTGACGCAGCCATGGAATGTGCGGGTGTCGGTGTTGGATATTCTCCAGCCGATTCGACATCTTCTTCATCTGGACCGAATACTAAATCTCGTAATGACTGTGTCGACTTGGACATGTCGTCTGGTCGATCTTCAGCATCCTGAATCATAATCGAATTACAACACAATGCAACACATACTGTACATACATATACGTATACATTACAGCTAAAAAAAATGAAATTACCGTCTGGTTAAGGTCGAACTTGCGAATACTGTTAATAAATTCTAGATGCTTCTTCTCTTCTTCCAGTTGGGCAACCGCTTGTTCGCTCTGTTGGAGCTTTTGCTGAGTAGTAGCCAACTCGTCTCTCAGCCAAGCGTTCTCTTGGCAAAGACGGCGAACCTGCGCCTTCAGTTTCTGCTTCTCCGCCTCGACGTACTGCAAATGACTAGCCAAGGCAACCATCACCTGAAAGCCATTCAAATGACGGTTCCAAAGCATTTGCATTCCAACTCCACTCACCTGGGCTTCTTCAATGCCGAGCTGAAGTGAATCGAAAGATTTGCCCAATATGTTCGCCTTCTCCTCAACGAGACGAGCCTCTTCGTTGCGCTCTTTCAGAGCCGACAACGAGTGCATCAAACCATTCCGTATGGCCGTGTGCTCGTTCTTCAGCGCCTCCAGACCCTGCACCACTGTTTTTGTACTTTGCAGAATTTCCTCCTGCGACAAGGCCGTCATCCTGCCAATGTCTTCAATCTTCTTGCTGTGTAAATCAAAAACAAACAAACAAACAAACATATCATACGAGTAGTAAATTCTGCATCAAAAGGAAAAGAATAATGAAAGAATAAATTTAAATAAACCAAAGAACACAGAAGAAAAAAAAGAAACAAAGCACACGTTTACGCAACTAAGCAATATGTATATATATATATATATATATATATATATATATATATATATACAAAGCAATGTGTGTGTGTGTGTGTGAATGCAAAGCAGGCTCCCTCTCTTCTGATTGACAACGATCAATATGAGCCCGCCAATCTGCAGTTGAAATAAATCATCCAAAATAGACCAGTTTGGTTTAAGTTAAAAATAAATAAATAAATAAATAAATGACAAGAAGCTGTGGATTTATTATTTTTGCTCAAATTTATTTCTCTATTCTCAACTTTCAACAGCAGCATTTGTTTGTCGTCTGCTTGATTTATTTTCTTTTTTGAAGCAAAAATAGCAAAATGCACAACACACACACACACACACACATACAAACAAACAAACAAACAAATACACAATATTGCAAATTTTCTTATTTGAATCATAACTGGCATGTGTCTGATTCACTTACATTTTATTTAAAATGGTTAACAATTTTCAAGAAAATGAAAATCGATCTATGGCTTGGATGATGGAAAAATGACTTTTACGCTCGATTTTTCGTCCAAGCTGAGCTCTACTCTTTCTCTCTCTATCTGGCCTTAACTGAGCTAGAAAAGAAGCTGTTGTGCAACTTAATGCTTGCTTCAAGTAAGCTGAATGAGCAAGTAGCACACTGCAAATAGGAGAGAAAATGTGTTCAAGGCAAAATATTGAACAAACTTTTTAAAACACCGATCAAACAATGTGCATGTGTCAAACAAAGCATAGAAATTGAAGATGAAGAAGAAGAAAAAGAGAGAAAAGCAGAAGAGAATGAGGAAGAAAAAGTAAGAGAAGGTGAGATAGAAGCGTCACCTGCGCGTTGAGGATTTCGACGTAAAACTGGATACGTGCAGCTTTATTATGTATATGTATATATTTATAAGCATTTGGCGTCAGAAATTAAAATACATATGCAATAAAACCAGTCTTTAAAACTAGCAATACTCATCATGAAATATACATCAACAACAGCAAAAATAATAATTTAAAGATAAATTATATATATATATATATATGAAGTAAAACAGAACACTTACAGGCGGTATGCTTTTAATGTTAGCATACTGCTGCGCTGAGTAGAAGAAGTAGCAGAAGAATGAATAGAAGAAGATAAAGAAGGGGGAAAAGAAGCTAAAGGAAGATTATTGGGCACAACTGGCGACGGCCCTTCTACGTCTGCAACGTCTGCAGTGTAAGTTGTCGTTGTTCAACGTTCTCAACAAAAGGAAAGTAGAAGAGGAAAGGGGAGAGAGGGAAGGGATAAAGCCACTTGCAGTTGAGAGCAAAGGAAGCGTATTTCCAAAACCCAACTGCCAATTGGGAGACAAGAAATTAAACAACACACAGCACAGAATAAAGAACAGAATTAATATGCTCCAACGAGAAGCTTGAAAATCAAGCAACTCAAAGCTGCCCAATTTGGTGAACAAATTTCACTAATTCAGCAGCATTGAAGCAACGGCGATTGATTAAAGAAAAAAAAATATGAAAAAAAAACAAACAAACAAAATGCTTTCACTAATCAAGGAAAACAAGCACAGAGGGAAGTATCTGGAATCTTGTCCACGTCAATAATGGCCGCCGCCGTTCAATTGGCATACACAGACACACACATACAGCGATGAAGCGTGTGTGTGTGTGTGTGTGCGGCTTTGAAGCCGACGGAGTATATGATTCATCGCCCAATGGAGAAAGCAACAGCCTGGCATGAGACGCGCACGCATTCAGCCGTCTGGCAAAGACCGATCGAAAAGCTCGACTGACAATCAATTGGAGAGATACTTGGAAGCGGACCTGCGATCATAATTTCCCCAAACGTTTCGCAAACTAACCAAATTCAAAATCATCGAATCAACACAATTTAGCCCACTGCAATACAATTCACGCAAAGCCACCAAACTTATAAGTCACCATTTTTCCATATTCTCATCATTATCAAACAATGACCATTATATCAAAAAGCAAACAAACAAACAAACAAACAAAAAATAAAACCTTATTCTTGCTTCTCTCTCATTATTTATTTTTCTGGAACAATTCATTCAACTCAACTTTTACTGAGTGCAAATCATAAAAGAAACAAAAACTGAATGCACAAAAAGAAACAAGTCTTGTACTAGATGCAATTTTATGAACCCTGCTGCATCATCGAATTGGATAGAACTGACCAATCAGCTAGCTGTCAACAAAACTACTTCACCATAAACCAGAGTTTATTTTACATAAAATGAAGCCCAATTACACAAACACCTCAACTGTTGTCGCCGGTTCTTCTCGTTTATTCAAAAAAAGAAAAACAAGTTTAAACAGCCACAAAAAAAATAAAATATGTAAAATTCAAGCACAGCAAAATAAGAATAACAACATTTGCGTGCATCTTAGTTTAAAAAACTTTTAACTTTTGAAAAACAACATCTGCAAGCTTAAACAACAACAACAACTAGGGAATTTTTAAGAAAAGCATTTAAAGTTGCAATAAGATCAGCTGCTAATTATCCCACAGGCACCAAATAAATCATACGACTGAACAATGAAAAAAAAGAACAATATTAAAATTAATCAAGTCAAGAAATAAAAGCAAAAAATACAATGATATATATATATAATGATAAATGTTATGTCATTTGGAAAAACGAAGCAAAAATACAGCTACACAGCTCAGGGAGAATCAATTTCTCAGCATTTTGGGATGAAATTAAATTTTCGAAACGTGCATTGTATTGGATTAATTGCTGTGTTGGAAAATCTAGTTAAGAGAGAGAATAATAAAACTAGTAAGAAAATAAAAAGATGACGATTCTTCAAAACAGCTGATAAGGAAAAGGGCAAATGCAATGCGCACATAAAAGATAGCCAGAACAGGCCAAGCCTAAGTTCATCATCAAACACAGAACGTCCCAAATTACTGTTGCCTGTTGAAAAACAATGAATCATTCACCAAAAATGAACATAATTATAAGTGCAGCAATTTACAAATCATACTTACAACAGGCAAAGAAAACAACTAGAGCTTATGATGATAAATTTCATTTATAAAATGGAAATTTCAATAACAAATAAACAATTAAAAAAGAAACATCTCATAATGAAAAACTGTTATAGCAATAATTAACCAATAAACCAACTGAATGAACAACTAGCAAATGGCAGGAACAAGAATTTATCTTCAATGCTTGTAAATGATTCGAAAAATTACATAATTGAAATAAATAATAAAACAACTGCAGTGAACATGTAAATAAAACACAACAAAACATGCAAAAGAATAATAGTAATAACAGTTCAAATGATACAAAATTTTTTTTTCGACTAAAAAGTAAATCAACGTACCTGCTCATCAATTGATTGGCGCTACAGAATGCAGAATTCAATGAAACAAATGACGCTTTTCATGCAGTATTCGTACAAACAAACCCTGCAGGTCCTAAATTAGAAAAAAAACACATTATCGGAAAACTGCTTTCTGAGAAAAGCAACAGAAAATACATCGCTAAATTGAAAATCAAAATAATTTTCAATTTTCCACCAATCAATGATGGTTTGTTTGTTTGTTAATAATAATAGCAAAAGAAGAGCAATGCAACACCATTTTCATTTCTTATCTTGATAATAAACACTTGAAATAGGAAAATGGCACGAACTCTATGACAAAAAGAAAGAAATCGAAACTGATAACTGAGAAATATGTTTCGTGAGTTGAAAATTAGCATGCAATTTAATCACGGTGAAATAGATCATTGTTCTAAAAGAAATTGAACAAAATTGTCGCCGGATTTATATTCTTTTTTATGATCGCAACCTACAAACAAGCTATAATTTTACCTTTGAAAAAAATTGATTTCTCTAAATTGAATCCATAAATTAAAACACAAATCCGTGGAACTGACAAAGTACAGTGAATTAGAAAACGTCACTTATTTGTCATAATTATCTTAAATTGAACGCTATGGGCGTATTATAAATTATGATGCAAATATTGACAACAAAAGTGCAATCAGTTCATCAAAGAAATTTTCAAGGAAACCCATGTTTCGATGAATCAGAAAAACAAAGTGCAAGAGATTTTTAAATTTACAAAAATTAAAATAAATTTCAGCCAAACTCAGTACACTTAAT
This sequence comes from Trichinella pseudospiralis, assembly GCA_001447645.1. Classification (NCBI taxonomy): domain Eukaryota; kingdom Metazoa; phylum Nematoda; class Enoplea; order Trichinellida; family Trichinellidae; genus Trichinella; species Trichinella pseudospiralis. The sequence continues at coordinate 101,820 of JYDV01000092.1, read as the reverse complement.
TATTTGATTACTTGTTCACAATGACAATAGCCAAAACGCGCAAGGTGTTGAATAAGCATGAAAAATCAATAAAAAACAAAATTTTTTTAAAATAGAACACCACAGTTGTTCAACTTTATGAAGAAAGCAGTTGACTGGCAATCCATTATCTAAACTGGTGCAAATTATTACCAAAAATACATGTGCCAAAAAATTGCAAAATAACTTATTCTGACAATAGAATTATTGAAAAAAATTTCATTGTTGAAAAGGGAATTGTATTTTTCTTAATTAAAACGAAAAAAGCAAATGACCAAATGATATAAGTTCAACATTTCAATAATATCAACAAAATTATTAAGAAAAAAACACATAATAAATAAATAAATAAATAATATGCAAAAGTAAAAATTCGCATCCTGAACTAAACAACTGGTAGCCGAGCAAACAACCCTTGCAAAAGTAATAATATCAGCAAGCAATACAGCAAGCACAAGCAAAGCGTTGCAGCAGGCTGATGATGAACAAAAACTAGCCAAGGTCAGGCAATGAAAATGCTATTGTCAACAATCAAAACGCGATGAACAAACGCCATACTGGAAGCGGTTGTTTGAAAACATGCTACTACTGTACGTTATGGGGCCTGTATCTGCATAAACAACAAGAACGAGTTCACATTACACTGTCCAAAGCTATTGTTCAACGCAAACATTATTCACCTGCGTGCGTGTTCAATGAAATAAATAAAAGATGCACAATTTCAACGTCGAATATTAACTAAAATTAACTCATGTTCACCTAATAGCCAACCGCTATTGCTTACCAGCCATCAACTGAAAAATAATAACTAAACGCGCCAACGACGACAAATGGCCAATATATATATATATATTACGAAAAACAGAAATCTAATATGCCGCAAAATGCCAATCAACATTGCCTAATATCAATTCTGTTGCAAACGTCGTCGCAAATATTTCCCCAAATACACACGGATAGCGTTCATAAATGCACCGTTGCTCAATCAATGCAACCATGCTACGGTCGATATTAGCAACCGGTCCGTAGCCTTGCCTACATCATTCAACAAGACCCTATCACAACAGAACACAAAGTCAAGAGTTTCATGAACAATCAATAAAACTTCACAAAGCGACAACTAAAACTATAGTGAAAAGACTGGCAAACAGCTGTTCAAAATAGCAAAATTATTCTATACAACCGACCTTACTTCGACGTCTATGAGCTGAAATATAGACAAAAATTGCTAAACCATTCAAGCGAAAACAAAAGCAACAGAGCACAATTCACAATTTAGCAATGAAAACCAAAGTAAAATAAAAAAGCATAATAATTAACACCAGCACTTACCAATAGTTAAATGGAGCCGGCTGTCAAATTATTGACCAGCCGATGGAAAACGTCAAACAAATTATTCCTCGAATAACACTTCAGGAATGGAATCGTGTTGAACTACAGAATGTCAAATATGCAGGTATGTGTGCCAGTAAAAATTATTTATTCTCTTAAAAAAACAAATAAAATGAAATTTAATCTTCAAAAACATCAATAATGATAAACTAATTTATGGTTAAATGCAAAACTATTACTCAGCAAATTGACAAACGTTCCTTACAAACTGAAACTTTTTTTGCCAATTTAAAAACAGTGACTATTTAAATAATCAATGTATAATTTAAAAAAAAATTTAATTTTTATTCAAAAAAATGCATGTAAAAATTTTTAACTTATAAATTAATGGGTTGATATTTTAGTACTGTACACTAACTAAATTTTGCAAAAATAAAATGTTTCGAATAAGAATAAATACTAATGAAAAAAATTAAAACAGTTAATTAATGCTTGTCAATATATTTATCTGTATGAGTTAATAATATTTTTGCAATTTTTAAAGATAAAAGTTATTCACATAATATTCTTGATAAAAAACAAAAAAATGAGGCCATCAGTAATTTGAATCGTGATTTTATCTTACTGTACGTTAAGATCATCTGTAAGTTTGAACTCATACTGTAGAGTCACTGTTGTGTAATGTTGAGTTAACAGTTTGAAAATGTTTTGTAGTTTTGTTTTAAACTTGTATAATGAAACTGTAAAACAGTCACTGGAGTAATAGATGGAAAAAATTTGCACAATTTACCGAGGCCCGTGCGTTGATTCGACTTGATCAGTTCACTTTTCTTTGTCAACTGTTTTGCTTTCATTAATTTTTTCACTTTCAAATAGATATTATTTGCATCGGGTTAACTGCTCATAACACTTCGAACGCATTAGCTGTATTTATTTATAGTGAATAAACAACAATGGTACGTTTTTTCGCATGTTTCGGTGGTCGACGCAAGCGGGACGATGGCAGTGAACGTTTGCACTACATTTGTAAAGAGTGGGATAAAGTGTCGAAAAGTTTGGAGAAAGTGGCAGATAATTATCGCATCTTTTCCAATAAAGTTATTGAATGGTCAATGGAGCAGCAATGTGTTCCTATTCAAAATGCCAGTCGCGACATGGACGAGCTGATCAGCATTTTCATCGAAGCGCAACGTTCTCTACTTCCACAAATAGCCAATTCCTTGCAAGATATGACCAAAATATCTCAGCTGCCAAAAGAGACTCGGCCATCTGAAAGACTTCTGCGTCACATTTCCAGGAAAGAAGCTAGACTAGAGTATGCAATTGATTGAAAGGATTGTGTTTTTGTCGTTTCAGCTGCCTTTGATTTGTCTTTTAGTCAAGAAAGAAAAGAAGCCATGAAAAATGGAAACTGTGAAGAATTGGAAAAGCTGGATCGAGCCATTGCTGCTGTCAGATCGGACCGTTTGGACCTTCTTCGAACGCTGCGTTCCATTGAAAGAGAGAACGAGCTGCTGAAAGCGCACATATTTAAAACTGTGATGAACAAATTGGCCAAGCCTTTGGCAACGCTTGGGAAATGCTTTGAAATGGTTATGGAAGGCCAGCAAGACATTCTCAAGCTTTTGCCAGATATTGAAAACGAAAGCCGCTACAGAAAATCTGTTACGTTCACCACAGGCCATTCGGTTGTCGAAGGAGTTCGATACTGCGTTCAGCGTGCCTTGAACAAACTTTCAGAACGGACGCAGACCGTTTCCAGTGCCAACCGTTCAACACTTCCACCGCCTCCGCCATATCGACCATAATATTGCATTTAGTTTGAGTTCCAGTTATTCATTTATCTATTTATTATCCACTTATTATTATTGTTCTTTTCTGATATTCCAACCAAGTTGTTTTACTTAAAACTATTGTTGTTAAAATGAATACTACTTTACAATGGTTAAAAATGAAATCAGTGCTGTCCATCAGTCTTCGACTGTGCTAAATGTTCTGCGTTTAAAATAAAGCTATAATGAGGAATGTGTCAGTTTTAGAAGACATTATAAACATAAAAATACAAAAATACCTCTGGTGTACATGCGCAACCGCAACAGATTTATCGCCTTGTTCAGCTTTTAGCCAATCATCTTTGAACAACTGTTCCGCGTTGGTGATCGATGCATCTTTGACCTTTAATATAAGCAAAGCCATCGGAGACAAGCCAGCATCAAAAAGTGTCGAATCGGTGGGTTTAATCAAATATTTTGGAGCCTGATCTGTAAATAAACAACTAATGTATATTTTTATTATGTCAATGATCGGTTTCAAAATTACAAAGCTCAAATGCAGTATTCGGATTCTTCAACAAGCCAGATACAAACTGATACAAGTCTTCGACTAGAAAATGATAACGAATAAGCAAAAAATTGAAATTATTTCATTTCACTACTATTTTCAAGACTTGCCACTTTCACTGGAATAAAATGTTGCTTGCATTGTCCACCTTCCTGGAAGATGAATTCGTACAATTGAATAAAGGCAAGATTTCCGTCTGCGTTCTGTTTCTTGTTGCTTCAAAATATTTACCGTCGACAAACATGTTTTTGTCAAAAGGTCACTGAAAATCATTTAAAAATTTTAATCAAATAAAGAACGATTTTCAAAGTTTCTAAAAAAAATAATAAAAATATACATATGTACTTGATTTTCTAAGTGCTTTTCTACAGTAACATAAAAATCACCCACCCACTTGTAAAAATGCTGTCTTATAGTTCAGCAATTGAATTGCTTTCATATTTTACCAGTTTATGATCAAAACAGAAAAATGCATACCAATTTTCCTTCAACCTCTTCTGCATTAGCATGACATCAGATTTTGTCACTTCAAAAAAAGCATCATCAGGTTCTTCGAGAACTTGAAAGAAAAGTTCGATCAATTTTGAAAAAAATCATCACATTCACGAAACCTGCATACCTGGAAGATGATCTTCTTGTTTGTAAATTATGAGCTTCCGTTCGCATGGTACTTTTGGCAATGCGATATTACTTTCACTTCTGTAATCGCTTATCTGCATATGGATAACAGTAAAATTTATGAAAATAAAACAACAATCTCAACTTTGCTGTACTTCAGAAGCAGGCAGTGATTCATTGACTTGGGCAATCATTTTTTCCAACTTTTCCAGTCGTAAACTACGTTCGCTTTTTGAAGGCAACCTATCCGCACAGTTGTTTGCTATTTCAAGTGGCTTAGGATTGTTTTCACAAATTCTGTTCTCGAGCTTTTCCACACGTGCCCGTTTTGCACTAACGAATTCATCTATTTGCTTCAACTTTGAATCATCCAGTCTTCTGCTGAAGTATCTGCAATGTAATGAAATCTTCCTTATGATGATGATGATGATGATGATGATAATAATAATAATATTATTATTATTAATAATAATGGTTTACTTGATTATTTTTTTGAAAAAAAAACAAGTAAATTTGATAATAATGAGGTGAAAAATTGCAGCAAAATAATTTTAAAGAAATTACCTAAACAAAGCTTGGTCATGAATTCCAAGTGATTTTAACGATATCATCTCCAAAACCCTTTCAGTGGCGTACTTAAAATTGATTTCAGTTTTCAAGACAACTGCAAAATAAATCAGTCAAAAGTTTCACTTGCTTCTGTATTCAAATACACCACAACAGGATGCACTTCTTCACCATCTGGTTTTACAAGATTTTGATTTCTACATTCAAAATTTATCAGTGACATTATTTGAAATAAAAAAGAAATTCATTACCGATCATTTTCGATAAGCTTCAAAATTTGCAACAACGTTGAATCTGGCTCCACTTGTTTGGGTACACGTGTACCATCTGTAAATTGAACGGCAATTTTTACCAAATTTTTCTCAACATTCTACAGAAATGTGCACAAATATAGCAGAAATACAGAGCTTATAAAACACAATTCATTTCAACCTGATAATCACAAATGTCCTCGTCTTCTCGTCGAACAATTTCCAACGTGCCGTTGATTGGAACTCTACTGTAACGAAACGTTAACGCCAAATCCAATATTCTCGAGTGAAATCTGAACAAAATCACAAATAATGAATCAGATATTATTCTCAATAATATTACTTTAATGCATGATCAGCAGTTGCAAGGCCTTTTCGCAAGCATGCTTCATCAAGAATCTATAATTTATCAATCTTTAAGCATACAATTTATCATCATTCGACTGACAAGTGTTTTTTCATACTTGATAAAGCGTCAAATTCGGAGTAATCTTAAACTGTAATCTATGATTTGTCGGATACACAATCGTAACCGACATAGTATTAATTCAGCAGACAAGCCGAAATCTTGTTACCACAAACTGAGTTATGCAAGCAATCGGATACTGTTTGCAAATGATATTTAAGTACTATATTGTTATTATTTATTAATCTTTCTAAATAAACAATATTCGGCATATTTACTCACTGGATCATTTGCTTTTAGACAAAAATAATAGTTTAATGTAACATTATATTAATTAATTTGAAGTTATTAACAAATTATATATTACATAATAATAATAATAATATTATTATTATTATTATTAGCAGTAACAGTAGCAATTATTATTAGTAGTGGTAATAGTAGCAGTAAAAGCAAAAGTTTTGACAATTTAGTTCGGAAATATTGTTAAACTGCGTATTTATTGTTAAAATATTGTCATTTTTTTGCACCGTCAATCAGAAAGAACATTGTTAATTTACATTGTTGATAAATTAATTACATGACTGTGAGAATTTTCAAAATAATATCTTTTTTTATTGCTTTAAAATGAAAGAATTTGATTGCAAAGAATGCAAATATGAAAATATTGAAAAATGAATTAATTACTCACGCTGTCGGCTGTAAACAACGCATTAAAGTGCTTGCTATTTGCATAGCTAATGAAACAAAATATATTTGTGCCGCTAGTTGCAACAACTGGCAAATGACTCAGCTTCGCTTGATCACTTCTATTCTGCGCACTCAACCTGGCTAATGACATTTCAAGGTGTTTGTTCAAGTGAAGCATTTCTATTGAACTTTTGAAAACGTTTCTAGACAATTGTTTAATTGTAGATTGATTTGATACACATATCAAGATATTCGTTTCCTATCTTATCTTTGTTGAACTTTTTTGGTATTTCGTAAAGTTTTTCTGAACAAGTGAATCAATCATGAATGATCAATTTATTAATTAGCAATTGCATTTTGCATATATTTGCATAATGTGCCCAATTGTAATTGGGCTACTTACTCATTAATTAGTTTAAATAAGATTTGCTAATAATTACGCATTTCCACTATTTAACATTAACGCTACAGTGTGCAAAAATGCAAAATGGCGTCAGTTAATTTGCTTTTTAAATAAAATGAATGCTTCGCCGTTTCGTTTACACGCATCGGGCACTTGCTAAAATAAAACAGTTGTGCAAACTGTCATTTTAATTACAGTAAGATAAAACAAATGTAAGTTATGAAAAAAAAATTAAAAGAAAAACTATCTGAACTTTTAGTTGGATATTTTTCAATTTAATATCAGTACAAGATAGCATTTGCAGTGTCGTTAAATTTACCTTTGCTAACTAAACAAAAACTTTAAGTATAGAACGCTGACTGGACGATGTAAATGAAAAGCGATTGTTTGTCGATGACAGAAATATTCTTTGCCCTTTTCTATCAGATTGCATGCAAACAACCTTTATAGTTGTTTCAACGCAAACGCAGATCAAGTATTTAACGCTTAATGGCAAACATTACATTCACACACACACTCACACACACACACACATATATATATATATGGGTGTGTGTGTGTGTGTGTATGTATGCATGTATGTGTGTGTATGTATATAAAGCAAGCTGCTCGCAATTACATAGAGAGAAAGAGAGAAAGAGAGAGAGAGAAAAGACAATCTGTCAATCTGATTATTACTTTTTCTTTAAGTTGTTTTACAGTATAACGTTCTTTATTACATTATATTAATTATTATTTTTTAACAACAACAACAACAACAACAATAATAATAATAAAATGGAAAGTGAAGCAGTTCAAAAAGAACAACTGTATCCAGGCTATTGTGATGATCAGGAACGTAGTCAGCTTGTCCGCTTGATAAACCGATCGCTGAATGCACAGAAGCAAGCAAATCACGCAAACAGCCGCTACTGGTATCCACTGAGCGTTCCATCTTACGGTGTTGATGAGGTGCTGAATGCGATGGATTCGTTGCTTCGATTCGAGACCACCATGAACCGCAAAGTAGCCGACTTTGAAAAGCGCTTTGCTAATTTCGTCGGCGCCAAACATGCGGTGATGGTGAACAGCGGCTCCAGTGCAGATTTGTTGGCTTGTTTCGCCTGCGTGACGCCAGGCCTGGCGTTGCTGGAGCCGGGCGACGAGATTCTGGTGCCGGCTTTGACTTGGCCAACGCAGATATGGTCCGCCGCCATGGCCGGCCTGAAAGTGAAAACCATCGACATCGACCCGACCACGTTGAACAGCAATGTCGAGCAAATTGAACAAGCCATCGGTGCACAAACCAAGGCTCTGTTCTTGGTCCACTTGATGGGCAATCCATGCCAAATGGAACCGATTGTCAGCCTGTGCCGTCGTCGCGGTTTGGTTCTTCTGGAAGACTGCTGCGAGTCGTTGAACGCCCGTTCCAACGGTCAGCACGTTGGAACTTTCGGCGCCGCAGGTACGTTTTCATTTTTCTTCTCCCACCATTTGGTCACAATGGAAGGCGGGATGGTGGTCACCAACGACGACCGCTTCGCCGACGCCCTGCGCATGCTTCGAGCGCACGGATGGTGCAGAGACATGCTGAATAAGCCTGTCGTACCTCCGGGTCGAGATGCGAGGTTCACATTCACGCACTGGGGTTTCAACGTTCGGCCGACAGAATTGCAAGGTGCCTTTGGACAAGTGCAACTGAATCGACTGCTTCAGTTCGGTCAAAGTAGAAACAAGAAATTCCAACTGATACAAAATTACATGGAAAAACATCCCGAACTACAACTGCCAGTACAGTATTCGAATACGGATCCCTGTTGGATGTTCGTGCCGATCACGGTGAAACCGAATCAACGCTTCAACCGTGATCAAATTGTCAACTTTCTAGAACAACATGGAGTCGAAACGAGACCAGTGGTTGTGGGCGATTTGAAAAAACAGCCCGCGGCTGAACATTTCGATTTCCTCAGGGATAGCAACCATTCAGGCCCTGAACTGATCGATCAACACGCGTTCATTGTTGGTCTGCATCCAGACTTGGAATTTCCTGGTCATGGATTTGACACTGCAGGCGACGTAGAACGCCTTCTAGAAACTTTTGATCGTTTCTTCCAACAACTCTAATTTCAATTTGGATATACAACAAAATTTAATTTTTTTTTTTACTTATCTGTACTTTATCCAATCGAGATTGATTAACACCAGATTTTGAACAACATAACGCATTCGTTATAATTCAAACGTGATAATAATAATAATAATAATAATAATAATAATAATAATTGGTGACAAAAATTTCAGCTCCAACGTGATTTTACACACTATGAACAGTGAGCGATTTCAATGAAAAATTTCCTTCTCTGACGATTCGTTGCAATCCATTTATAAATTATCAATTATTATCATATTGAAATACAAAAAGAAATAAACAAAATCATGCTTCTTCTAATAATTATAGCTCTCCACTTCCAAAACATGTTCAACTGTTGTTGCCTTTGTTTATTGACAGCGAACAAAACAAACAGAATTTCATAATTCTCATAAAACTCTACTATCATTTTTCTTTTCCTTCACATCATGAGTCAACAGAGCGCGCAACAATTGCAAGTAAACATACATACATAAACGCAAAAATGTGCGCTTCAAAAATGCAAGTTTCGCTTCATGAAGTAAAATTGAAAAAATAGAAAAAGAAAAGAAATGCATATACACAACTAAAACCTACAGGTAACAATTGGACACCATATATTAAAAAAATATTACAAAATAACAAAAAAAAATAAAGAAGAGGACATCAAGAGATAAAGAAACAATAAACTTTTCGTTGTGTAAAAGAATAAGATTTCAAATGAAGCTTACGAAGTTGTAACGGTTGTCGGTGGATGTGAAACAGAAAGCTTCTCCGTGCACTGGTCACGTGGTGAATGCTGCACACCAAATGACAAAGCTAGACTGTTGGATTCTGAAAAAGCAAACATTTGTACAATGGAACATAAATACAAATAAATTGTCACTTATTGTATAATAAATTACCCGAAGCTATGCCAGGCGTTAGGGGAGTCGTGGGCACCGGATTCGAGGCACCGTGCAAAGAAGGCGTGGCTGGAGATTGTACTGAAGCCATCACTTTTTGTCGTACTTCACGAATTTTCAACTGCAATATCTGCTTTGTAGGGAACACTTCGGCGTGCAGTGTTTGAAACTGTGTTGTGGCCGTGGCTTGAACAATAAATTGAATACATCTCATCAAGAACATCAAATCAATCACCAAAAAAAAAAATAGAGTAGAAAATAACTTACCCGATGGAAACATGCCTTCCTTTTCGAACAGTTCCATAACAAGTCGCCGACGCTCGTCGAGCAATTTTCTACTGTTCGACTTTTCCCAACTGTCCAACGGCGTCTTGGGAGTTCTCGGAGAACAAACTGGAGACGGATCAGTTTCCTGGTCTGAACAGAAGTGCAAAAATTGTAAAATAAAAGCATTAATAATAATAGAAATAGACAAACCTGATTTTCGTAAAGCAGGATCCATCAGTGCATCCAAGTTGAAGTTGGCACCGAAGAAAAAATTACCAGTTCGACGACTAGGAGTTTTTGGAACTTGCTTGCAAGAAGATGGACTGCTCAACAGTGTCGGGTCGTTTGTTTCCAAAGGCATGGCTGAACATTAAAAATGAAGAATTAAATTCAAAGTAGAAGATAAAAAAACACAAAAGATAAAAAAAATGCTTACTCTGTTTCTGCTTGTCGAAATATGTTCTCACTATTTGTGATGGCGTCGTGGGCAATGACGATGCCTCACATTCGTCCGGATCGAATTCAGGCAACTGAGCAAACTTAGCACCAAAATTCACCTTCGACAAAACCCTACAAAACGATAAATAAATAAATAAATAAATAAATGAAAACAATCATTCCAAATTACCTATCCATGTTGCTATCTTGCCGCTTGAAAACTGCTTTGGAACAGTCAACCGCATCTGATTTTTCACTAACAACTGTACCACCAGCGTTGCTCCCTTCAGTCGTTTTATTATCAGTGCTTGAATCACCACTTGTCGATGTCTGTGCTGATCTTTGACTCTAAATATTATCAAGATATATTATAATAATCATTATATTAAATAATCGTCAATCAAAAAAAAAAATGAGAGAGAAATAAAGAGCTTCTTCGTTTCAAGCTAACCAACTAACTACAAATAATACTTGATTTTAAAGTGAACAGTGAAGTGAAAATTTCTCTTAAAATGTTTAAAAATTTGCTCAAAATAAAAAGATTTGTGAAATTTTAATTTCAAAGAAATAAAAAAATATTAATTTTTTTAATAAATTGGCAAGAAAATTAAAACAAAACTGTTTACTTAAAAATCTTTTTTTTTCAAATGTATTAAAAATACAGAAGAACAATTTATTTTACTTGGGAAAAAGGAGGCAACGGTGAGCTGTTGCTGTTGCTGCTACTGCTGTTGGAGCGTTTCGTTTGACCCGGAGCAATCCCAAGCTGAGCAGGCGTTGGCGCCAATATGAATTGCGTAGGATTGGAAAGTGACGAGTTAGCTGAAAACGTCTGAAAGAAGAAAAAACAACAAGCAAATAAATAGCAAAAACTTTTTCACCAGCTGAGCATATTATTATTTATTATGCACAGAGAGGTAGGCAATTTCTCACCGATACAACGTTGCTGCTACTACCGGCCGTCACTAGAGAATGCTTCTTTCGAATATTGTCAAAATCCTTATTCTGCATTGTCGGTGACAATCCATCGAGAACACCAGATGAAGATGGAGAAGTAACAAACATGGAAGATGATGCATCGACAGTTGCAGAAGCTGCTGTGACATTGACAGTTGCTGCACTTGTCAGAGCAGTGGTGTTTACGGTTGAATATGCTTTAAAAGCGCCGTGACGGTCAGATTCGACCATGGTTGGCGTCGACGGCAGCGATGTACAACAGCTAGCATTTCCAACCGATATGATTGTGCTGTCACTGCTTCTCTGGTCAATGCTAACAGATGACTCACAACCGGCAGTTGCCTGATAAACAATACGTGAAACATTTATTTATTATACACGTAACGTATATCTCCCGTATTGTAAAAAAAAAAAATATATATATATATATATATTAAAATTCTACCGAATTATTATCAACACCGGATGGCACGTTGAGCAGTTCAGCGGACGTATGGCTGTTTCCCAAGAATGGATCCACTATCGGATGTGAAGGAGGCAACCGTGCAGCAGCTGCTGCTGCAACAGCGGCGGCCGCGGCAGCAGCGGCGCTGCTGGTAGCTTTTGGTGAAAATGCCGACCCGGCAATTGCAGTAGCGTACAATCCAGCTGGAGTGCATATCGGTGACAGGAGTGGAGTGTGAGGAAAGCAACCATGCGACGGCGGTACGTCAAACCTGGGACTTCGTTGAAGCATTTCCAAACCAGAAGCAGAGGCAGGGAACACCAAAGTTTGGTTAGAAGGGCACACCGATGGCACAAGATTAGCTGTAGCAACCTTTTCCTGAATAAATGGAGAAAAATTTCCTGGCGATCCTGAAAGAGAAAAACAGAAAAGATAATAACTTTCTCAGAAAATGCAAAAATTAAAATAAAAAATGCCACGAAAAAAAGAAAAATTTACCCGGATATGAGACTACTGGATATGGAAAGCAGCCAACAGAATTGGAATGGACCAACACCGGCGAGTGAAGCACAGGATCAGAAGAAAGCGGAACTTCAGCTTCAGAGCGACCAAACAAGCTTAGTCGACTGAGTTCTAATTTTTGCAACAAATGTGTACCGGCGGCAAAGCTATTTGACATGCCTTGATGATGAAAATGGCCGTATATAGCAGCTGCAGCTGTGGCAGACAGTTTCGTTGGAGCTGGGCGTACAGTGGTCACAGGTTCTGTCGATTTGAAACTGCCGACCACGTCTGATGATGTTGATTCCTGCGACATGCACGGTACACGTTGACTCAAATTTCCTGTTAAAAATTGCTGTTGTTGTTTCTGAGGCAAATATCCAGTCCCTCCTGCCCCTCCTGCTCCAACCGGACTTCTCATATTCGATGCCCCTGAAATGAAAGCATACAAACTGAATCATTCCGTACGAGATAAACAGTTTTTTATCAGTCCTTTTTTTCATAAAACAAATTTTTATTTTGGCAACAAATTTAATGAAAATTATCTATATTATTAAGAAACAAAAGAAGACAACTCTCACCATTGGAAGTATCGGGGTCATCAGTTTCAATGACAATTTTCTTCACCATCTGTTGCTGTTCATTAGCGTCATCTAACAGTGATGATAACTTTTGCTGTTGCCCATGATCACTGACAGTAACAACATCTTCGTTTGAATCAGTCAAATTTGTTTCCAAATCCTTAGCAGTTTTGTCTTCCACCGCATGACACGTAGCAACCGCAACATCCTCATCTGAAAAGAACAAAATATATTTATTTTATGTTTTCTTGTTCATTCAAATTCAAAAAAGCGCTAACCCTTCTCACCATCCTTTTTCAACGTCACAGGCTTCTTCTCTTTGTTGCACCATTTCCAGTCTGGATGAGCTTTAAAGTGAGCTTCTTTCACCTTGAAAGAAAGTCCAACAAATTTCAATTAGAAACTATCATTAATTAATGTTTCAGTATAAATGAACACTGGTAAAAATGATCACCTGACACGCAAGATTGTGATATTCCTGCTTCTGTTCTGGACCCAAAGCGTACCACCATTCACCGAGTATTTTCGACACTGTCCGGTTGTCTTGATTGGGATGACGTTGATGAACAAGCGGCCGGTGTCGTTTCGAAAAAATCATAAACGCGTTCATTGGTCTTCGAATGTGAACACTGTCACGCGCCTGGTTGCACAACATATATAAAAATTTGAACTAAAAAAGAAATTTTTTTCAATACCTTTTTCGGACTCTTCGGCACATTACAATCCTTCGGCATTGCTCCAAGACTTTGAGCTCTGCGTTTGTTGCCCAACCTCTCTGACTCCTGTGGTCGTGTCTGTTTGTCGTGGTATTCATCATCTTCATGACCGTTGTCAAAGACGTCATCATCATCGTCGTCCTCATCGTCGTCGATGTCATCTTCTTCAACTTCACCTTGAGAAAAGAAAGTTCTTTCTCATACAGCGATAAGCATACCCAAACAAAGCATACACAAACCTTCGCCATGACCAAGCGAAACTAAAGCAGATCGATCATCAGTTGCAAATCCTCCTCCGGTGGTAAAATCCCAACCACCTCCTCCTTGCTTGGACGACTTAACAATCATACAACGAGCTTTATCATCGGAATTTTCCCCCTGCAATATAAAATATAATTAGAATGAATAAATTATTTAGCATTGAAAAACATGCTGAATAGTTCATTAAAACTCACCAGCACGTGCTGAAATTTTGACTGACGAATGGCAGTCTCATATGGCAGAGAGGCAGATAATGAGCTGGTTCGAAGACGCTCTCCTAACAAAGTACCGACATGTAACTGTTGTTGCTGTTGCTGTGATTCGCTGGCAACGTTGGAATAAGCCAAATCGAGTCGATAATTATGACCCTGCATTGCCTGCGTTTCCAAAATTGAATGCTTCGCCTCGGCAAGGCTAATCAAACTGCTCACGGCCATTGCATCGTCAAATTCTCCCCGACCGACACTACCATCAATCCCTGTCGAAGAATCCAACATGCACATCGTCGGCGAGTACAGATGACCAGCTGATGACAATTCCAAACCGTCGACGCCGGATGATTCTTTAAGACCATACCCGTCTTGGGATGCCATCATCAAAAAGTTCGGCGAAGCGTAACATGGATCAAAACCGTACGCTTTGCCATTAAGAGACAAGTGCCTGTAAATCGACCATGCCTGGGTAAAGTTGCACTGTGAAGGTGCAAAATGAAACACCTCTCACCTTGAACAGTAACCACGTCGCTGTGACTCTTTGTTGCAGCCCTCTTTAGAGCACAAACGACGCCATTGCTTGCCGTTAAATTTCTTCCTTATACCACCAGGTGTGAGCATGACGTCGCCTTTCTGATGCTTCTTTTTCAACAATAAACCACCACCGCTACCGCCACCGTTGTTCGCATTATTACTGTTGCTATTTTCCGTGTAGCTAGTTGCACTGTCGGTACGTTCGGGTATGTCGCATTTTTCGCCAGTTGAATGCGAATCCGTAGAAGAAAGTGGAGTCAACACGTTCGACACACGAACCATACTTCCATCGGCACTGACGTTCGACCGAGGTGACATGTTTCCATAACCGCTAGGTTCGCTTGCTGTTTCAGAGCTGTTATCATCCTGCTTTTTAATAAAAAAAAAAATAAAAACAGCTTCATTATTATACTCTGTTTAATACGCAGATAAAAGCTCATTTAACCATAAGTTTGTTATAATACAAATAATATGAAACTGAACATGACATATTTGTGCCCAAATAAAATCAAAGAAAAAAAACATATTTTATTCATTTATTTACCTGCTGATTTTCTTCCTCCAAATCTTCCGCACCAGTTTCACTTGGAAAATGATGATGATGATGATGATGATGAACTGCATCAGTAGATGAACAAGCGACCGCGAGCTCGTATTCAGCTTGTAAATCAGTCGGCGCCGCAGCTATCAACGAACCCGCAGCCGATGTGGTCACGCTACCCAAATTGGTGTTCAACTGAGGCACCCCGCTAACGCAAGCTTGTTGCGGCCAAAATGGTACAAAACTGACACCCGTCTTTGCTGAGGACCGCTGTTGAATTTCACAAGACAACTCTTCGAACCTGAAATTGCCAACCATTAAAACAGCAACCCATTCCACGGAAATAAACTTTGCAAAAAAACCTACCAAGGCGGTCTCAGCAAACGAATGTTCGCTCTGGATACCCATAAATAAGTGACATCCGGTGATGCAGAATGAACTCGACCAGTAGATTGACGTGACTGACCAATCGATAAAAAGTTATTATTACTTGTTGTTACTGTTGTGAACTTCAGCTGAAAGCTGACCGGCATCATGCTTATACCGACAACTTCGGCAAGTTCAAAATGTGGCTGATCAGCATTTCGTCTAGCGCACACGACCATACCAATTTTCACCAGTTCTGGTACCGGTGCCTTAGAAAAGACAAAATTATACCGAATCAATTAACGCTACCCTACTGCTTTTGGTTAGAAATGAACGATAAAACTTTCATTAAAAGCAAAATAATTACTTGATCAGCCAAAATATCAAACTGCGAAACGGTGAACACATCTTCATAGACGACCAAACTGTTCAACTCAGCTGCATTGTCGAACTCAACCACAACAGCGTTGTTCGGCCGGACGAGTTTGATGCAAGCAGAATAATAATAATCTTCACGATCCAGTGGCCTGGCAAGCACGCGGGCTCCTTTCCAATCTTTGAGCGAAACGGAATGACCAAATGCAACAGTATCACTGTCGACAGTGTTGTTGAGAAGATAGTCGTCATCTCGCAACGATTCACAACTAGAAGAACGTGCTGAACAATGGCTTCCAAAGTCAGCTACTCTGGAAGAAGACCGCAAACCCCCGACGCTAACGCTAGCCGATTCTGAACCTAAAACAGCATAAACGGATAAAATTCATAGAACATAAAAAGAAAAATGTTTTAAATATCCCAAAAGAATAAACTTCATAAATACAGATCTGAAAATGAACGAATCAGTCAATCAAATATATAAATAAAATTTCATGATTTCACTTTCAAAATTTGCAATCATTTAAATCAGGGATAGGCAAACTTTTTGCACCATCGACCCCCCAAGCTCATGAAATAAATATTATTAATAATAAATTTCTTTATTATAAGGCATCCTTTACCCTTTACAACCTTACTGATTCTCGATCAGACGCATTTCACCTTTACATTTAATCATACCACACGACCGTTGTCACGCAGACGTCCACCCCAAGCAGCTGTGCACAATTTATCATTTAGCTTTGTACTAAAAGCGCCTTTACCAATTCAGCTGACGTGACGAAAGACGCCAAAAATATTTGACAAAGACCTTTGCAACACATTTATCAAACTCATAAAACGCATAAAAGCCGTATTTTGTCAAACTGGAGGAAACAAGCATTAAACGACCTGTATGTAGCAAGAGGCGGTAAAAGTTTAGCCTAAAGTCGAAAATTCTCTTAGCATCGCGCAGTTCGGCCCCGAAAAATTAATTTTTGGTGGTGTCTGTTGATAGTTCAGAAAAGTAGAAATTACTGT
The DNA here is from genome assembly GCA_001447645.1 of Trichinella pseudospiralis. NCBI lineage: Eukaryota > Metazoa > Nematoda > Enoplea > Trichinellida > Trichinellidae > Trichinella > Trichinella pseudospiralis. The sequence goes on along the minus strand of JYDV01000092.1, from coordinate 84,969 downwards.
TACAAAATAGTTCTGCAAGAAATAAATTCCTCATCCCTCATCAAATCATATTCGATCCCAGAGTTCATGGACCCCTAGGCCTCTGTCGACCCCTTATATAGTGCCATCGACCCCAAGGGGTCCATATCAACCACTTCGGCTACCGCTGATTAAAATAAACAGAATAAAAAGTAGCAGTAAATATCAGCTCAAACAAAAATATATAAAAATGAAACTAAAAAATAATTATAAATCAAACAATTCATCAAAGACTTCAACATTTTAACGCCTAGACAGTTTCTTTGCTTTCTAAAAAAAGATAATTAATAAAAATAAATCATCATCAGCGATGTAAACGTGAATATGCATTGAAGAAACATGAACCATTGTTTGATTAATTTCAATGATGACACATCAATATTATTATTATTATTACTATTATACATGATACATGGATGAATGAATGAATGAATGATAAATGGACTAACTTAAAGAGAAACAAACCGTTGTACAGAGATAGAAATAGATCTATAAAGATGGATAAATAAAAGAGGAAATTTAATTTAGAACAACAATTCAAACATGATCAAATGTAAACAGATTAAAATGGTCCCAAGATTAGCGCAATTTTTGCATATTATCATTCTATTATTCATGAACGACATCAGTGTGAAAAATTGAAAACAACTAACAGATTAGCAAAACAATCGCTAATTTAAATCATTTTAAATTACGCAGTGGATAAAATGTGCTCACGCGCACACCCGAACACAACAACGCATCAATCATCAAATTCAATAAATAAAATTGAAAGTCACAAAAAATATATATTAGTAAAAACAGAGAAGTTACAGATGGAGAAAGAATAGAATTTTTAAAAAAAGAGGCAAAAGAAAATAAAGATGTACTCACTGACTTCTTGAATGGGAGAAAGTTTTTCAATCAATCGGACACAATTTAGCTAACGATATAACTAAGCAGCGTTGTTAATTGTCGTAAATCAATCAACGTCTGCCGCTTTTTCACGTCATGCCTGACGACGCACACTAATACTCCGGAGGCCGATTTTGAGCACATCTCCGCCCTACCCAATGCACTAAGCGTGGATCATTTTTTCAAAACAAAAATCATCATCCACATCATCATCATCATCATCATCATCATCATTATCAATATCAAAATCAACATCGTCACAATCATCGTCATCATCATCATCATCAACGTCGCCGTCTAATACCTTTGCAAATGATGTCATATTGGTTTAGTTTCCCTTGGCCCACCACCTGTACCACAACAACGCTGTAAGCTAAAGCTTTGTAGCGATGAAATCAAAAAATTTCACCCACCAATCGACAGAAATAAGAAATCACATTCAATTGCACAACTTATATAATTAGCATAAAATTGTTTTCAACTCAACTCAAGTTTCACCCCCAAGCCACATTCAAAATATGTATAAATTGAAAGAAATCAAATCATTCAACTTACAATCAGCCATGTGTGATGACGTCGATTTCAACGTGCCGGCTTTGTAGCAATCGCCATCGGTCACCAGCAGTTGGTCAGCTTCTTTGAAAGTGGGTTTCAATGCAACCACATGCGCAGCGTCTGGACAATCAACACCACGGTCAGTGTTGCTGCAACTACCACCATGTTGATCCATGGCAATGGCGCGTCGTTGACCGACTCGATCGGTACTTTTCAACAAAGCCGACCATACGACAACGCTAAAAATCATCAAATTGAAATTGAAATTAAAATTAAAAAAAACACGGCGATACTCTTCTACAGAAACGTGACAGAAGAGTTTAGGCTAACACGTCAACATTTATATATTCATCAAACTGTTACGTTCATGTATATATTATATATGTATATCTGGGTGTTGTATGTATGTGCGCTTGTATGTAGATTATTATCCTGTTGACAATTATTATACCTAGAGAGTCTTAGTCATCATGACAATAAAAATTACATAAACAGCAACAACAGCAACAACAACGACAATAGCATCTTAAAGATTAATTAACATCTGCTAATTAATGTATATAATAATAACATATTTCGTTTACAAATAACAAACTGTAATGATTTTCTCCGCTTTAGTCGGTTAGTGTAAAATATCAAAAACACAGCAGACATATACAACAGCAGCACATTAAACATCTATTTGAATATTAGGAAAGCAGTCAGTGGCGACGGTGGCGATTTGTTTGCTGAAGGAAGAGCCGTCGCGGAACCCACGCAAAAGCAAAGCAAAGCAAAGCAAGCAAAGAAGCAAGCAAGCAAAGCCTAATGGCAACGCGCGTACGCGTTCTGCTTATCGATCTGCAGAATCACCGGCGGCGGTGGCGGTGGTGGTGGTGGTGTTGGCGGCGCGCGTTTTCAAAAACTGACAACAATATTACAAACAAACAAAGCAGCTTATGCTTTCTGTGTTTATATCAAAATTTTTTTTTGAAATAATAGTTAAAAGCAGCACAAAGTGAAATAATAATTAACCAAATGCACAACTGAACATCTTGGCTATTATTCTTTTTTGTTATTTGCTTTATGTACGCTGCTGTTGGATGAACATGCCTCGAGCATTTGCGATAATGGAAAAACTACACGGTTGGATAAGAGATACCAAACAGTGACGACGTTCTCTTCCTCTTCTACTGCGCAATTATAAAATTAGGAAAGATCGTTTTGCAATTAATCCCCTTCTCCTTCTTGTGCTTGCTTGTAGAAATTTGATCACCTTCAAAATTTAAAAAATTTTAAATTCATACACTTAAACACCTCAAAACTGGAGATATAAATAAATGAGATACGAATGAAAAAACGTGAAGCTATAAAGAGTTTGTCGTTTAATGAAATCAAAATAATTAATTATAAATAAAACTAAAATTAACTATATACATACAATATACAGTTATGCTTAGTAATTTGCACAAGGTAACAACATCTGACAACAAACAAGCAAATACTGCTCGAGCGAATCAGAACACGCTCACACAAACGCATACATACACAGAAAATGCGTGTTAAACTACAGATAATCACCATGTCAATAAAATTACTAGTCACAACACATTGGTGAGACATGTCGACCGCAAAACACACTGGAAACAACAAGCTCGCTAGTTAGCTATGAGAATTAAAACTAACTACTAGTGATTGAAAAGAAGATGCACATACATACATATACATACGTATATATATACATGTATACACACACACACACACACACACACACACACACACATGTATATATATATATATATATATATATATATATATATATATACCCTCCCCTTCCTTAAATTCCACCACACAAACACGCAGAAACTGAGAAAAAGGAAGAAAGAAAGAAAAAAAGAAAGGAAAAGAGGTAGCTGCTGCTTTACACGTCGTCCATTGATCAAACTCATTGACAACGCCAACGTACAATCGGCAGAAATGCGACAATTTACTCAAGTTGACGGCCTGCTGCTAGCGCCAGTCATTGAAATGCTGATATCACTAAGCGCATAGTACGCATGCAAACGGCTCGTGCAGAGAAGATCAATGCGAATCGGCCCGCAGAGAAAAGCCAACCGAGTTGTGCACGTTGACGTGATTTAGTTGGAAATATACACGACATACAAACCGGACAAAGATAAAAAGCGAACAATTTTATTTATTTTCGAAAAAACAATTTTCACAAATATTAAATTTAAATTTAATAAATGCATAAATATATCTGCATTTATGTATACGTTTTATGAAACAATACAATATACAGCAGATTAACATATTTCTCTTAAAAAATATTTTTTCCATAAATTTAATATATTTTTCTGTTTACATTTTTCCATAAAACAAACAAAACATCACATGTTTGTATTAATGAATTATATTCTATATTTTGAATGAATATCTTCCATATACTAAAGCAATCTAATGAGAATGACAAAAAAGAAAGGAAAAAAAGCAGCATCTTTACAACATCAACACAGCCATGAACAATTAATTAATTGTCACAAACAACAATGAAAAGCTTACTACTATTACTATTACTACTACTACTACTACTACTACTACTAGTATTACTGCTACTACTACTACTACTACTACTACTACTACTACTACTACCAACACCACCACCACCACTACGACAATTATTATTACTACTACTACTACTATCGATTACAACTAACCACAACTATTGCAAGATATGCGGACATTGGATAACAACATTCAGCAAACTGCTGCCAGAAAAATGAATATATATATATATATATATATATATGCAATATAAGATGAAAAAGAAACAGAAACAACTAATCAAACTCAAACAACTCTAAAATAAAAAACAAAAAAAAGTATATTAAAAAAAATTAGCTAGTAAGCTGTTTCTTTTCTTTTCTCATTACGCGGCACTGCTGATGAATGCAGCCTACGACTGACTGGATGACGTAACAATAAGGATAACATGTTAATCTGATGAAAGAGAGAAAGAAACACGTCTCGCTTGATTATTAAAAAAACTTGATCCCAGCGTTACGCGCATGAATTGGAAAAGAGAAGGGGAAAAATTGGAAAATAAAAAGCAAAATGAAGCAATTTCACATCGACTTCTTCATCGACGAGTTCACCTTACTTGGGCAGAGCAGGAACAAAAAATACACCTGGATAAGAAGATATGAAGATGACTAACATCATGCAGGATCAAAGAAACAGGCTGCCGTGCATGTTGTTGCACGATTGATTCCTCACTGCGCCATTACAACACACATACTATGGTCACAACAACATGAATACAATTAAAAGTCAGGCAGCACACTAATATGTGAATATCACTTTCAGCGAATGACAAATACATCAAAAAATGCACTTCACCAAACTTAATCTGCTATACTGATTCTGATAACTTGTTTCAAAAAAATTCCATCAAAGAAAAAAAAACAGTTAAGCAATCGTATATATGTATATATACAAGTATATTAATACAAATTCAACGAGACAAGTTGGCTCAAGTTTCAAATCATTACTCTTCACTTTTTTTATACACTTGAATGAACAGAAATTACTCGATCACGTTGTTCAGCACACTGAAGAGCAACGTTTTCTCTCTCTCTCTCTCTCTCTCTCTATAAATATATATATACCACAACTGAAACTAATGAATTTGCAACATGAAAAACATTTTAAAAAATCAAATGAAAAATATTAAAATAATATTATCTGAAAGAAATTGCATGGTGATAATAAAAAAAAAGTCAACGAAGCGACGCAGCTGGACACTGCAAGCAGGAAGTTAATCAGACAATTGAAGAAGAAGAAGAAGAAGAAGAAAGAAGAAGATGAAGTTATTTTCAAAAATCGACACGTCATCGAGCGAAAATTCTAAAGCCACGCAGACAACGCCCACAGTTGAGCTTCAAGGGATCCGCATGTTGTTGTGCCAAATGGAAACAACTGCTTCAAAAGCAACATAACAACCAACCGTTGAAAATAATAAATAATAATTGGCAAAAAGCAAAAAACTGCTTGCCGTTGTGATTAAACAAAGTTTTCAAAGCTGCCATATACAAATAGAAGATGCATGCACATTGATTGCACAGAATATTAGAACAACAAGAAAATATAATACTTTATTATCATTATTATATCTTTTATGCATTATTCATCAGATCATTCCAACAGTAAAAGTAATAAGCAATTAGAGAAAAAGCAATCCAGAGGAGCACATTTACAGCTTGCAAGTGAAGAGAAAATGATGGTGCAACTAGTGCAATAATGATAGTAATGATTGTGCTTTTTATTTTTCTTTTTATTCTTCATTTTCAGTGCTGAAATGTCGAAGAGATATTAATTTGTACGAGTAAAGTTCAAATTGCAAATACCACGCTAGTCAATACTGCATATAACTAGAAATGTGCTTCTATAAACAGTGCGCAAAGCTGAACTATCATCACCATCAACATACTCCTCCTCCTCCACCTCCACCTCCTCAGAATCATCACTAAGCTACACTACTAACTATACAGATTCTCGTGTGTTGTCTTTCTCTGAAGCAATTATTATTGCCTACCTCCCTCTCACACCTCACCTCCTCCCTCTCCCACTCTCACATTCTCTTTGCCAGTGTTCTCTAGATTTGCCAATCAAATGACTGCTAAATGGAAAAGTTTGCAAAAATTTCCGAATATTGTGAGCAAGCGAGTTTTTCACTTCTCTAGAATGTAAAAATTCCAGTTCATTTCTCATAGTGACAAACAACCAGAATTGAACAAATTGAAAAAGACAATAGAAATGGGAAGCTTTTTGCTATTGTTCTTGTTGTTGTTTAGTGATGGTGTAAAAATTGCAGAGAAGAAGAAAAAATTACCACCACCAAAAAGCCCCAGAGTGTAGAACAAACATTCGATAGAAAAGCGCGCGGTCGTTCCAGTATTGAAAGTCAATCAACCTAAAGCGTCTCTAAGGAAAAGCGTACGAACAACTCGTACTCTCAAACTACAAGCTACTACTCTGCACACACACACACACACACACACACACAACACTACAAGCTTAACTAACAGCCATCGCAGCAACATCGACAACAACAACGACAACATGCCATAAAACTGTCTACTTGAAATTATTCTTTTAAAATAGCAAAATTTTAAACACAACAAAAATAATTTCAAGAAAATCTACCAACCAACCAACCAACCAACCAATCATTCAACCATGTTCATATATAGTGTTCATAATTTTTTCACTGTTCAAAATAGCTCTTCAAGTACAAAAATCGATGAAATTGAAAATTTCACTTCGATCACTACTCCTACACTTTGACCACAAACTCTGACCCATACTCAAGTGTGATAGAATTAAAACTAAAAAAAAAATATCTGTCATTTTTCATATAAATCAGTTTTTATTTCATAATTTATTTATTCCATATACCCTATTCTAAAATGTGATGTTCTCTGCTTTAACAGACTGAGAAACAAATGAACAAACCACATACATACATTGCAAGAAAAATGAATAAATCAAATTAATTAGTACAAATGAAATTCGACTTTTCAACTTTGATTTTCAGAATAAATTAACAAATGAAATAAATTTGAGCTAATGATATAATAAAACAATGCAATTACCAAAATTTGCAAACCTGCTGCCGCGAAATGCTTTTCACAGATGTCGCTGAGAACAGTTTGCAAAAATTGTCGATAGCATTTAAGGAATTTACATTTCGGAAGCGCTCCGAGCAAAAGCATTATTATTGCCATGTTCTCATCAATGCCACTCGTGCATGAGGAAAAAGAGAAATTCAAGAATCGACACCAAATCATGCCTTCCGGATTCAATTGGACTCAATTCTCTCGTTCAAAACAACCTCTCTCCTCCCCCTCTGCTTTCCCATCTTGTTCAAGCATGGCACATCAATCACCCAGTCAGCCAATGTATGTGAGCAACAGATGAAAATAAAGAAAAAAATAACTGAAAAAATATATATTTCAAAATTTAAAATCACTGACAAACAAAAGACTTACAATTGAAAACAGTTCTCACGTCCCCGTATAAGCACATCTCTGATTTGCTGTTTAAAAAATAGAAAAATTCATTATCGATGTACAAAGAACACATTGGCACAAGTGAAAATTAGCCATTAGCATGCTTTCAGTTTCAGTTCTTTCTTCGCCAACTGCTCGGAATGCATTCGCTTGATTAAGCAATTAAACGTTGCTAGAAAGAAACGCCGACCTATCACGCCTGCAAATCGAATATCCTCCAACAACTAACAACTAACAACAACAACAACAACAACAACAACAACAACAACAACAACTAATACTAACTACTAAGCAATCATTTTTCTCTCCGTTTCTACTTCAACGACAATTAAATTGCAAATTAAAAAAAGGATTTATCAATTTTTTTTTAAAAAAATAATAAGAACATTTTTCATAATAATAATAATAATAATAATAATAATGATAATATTGTTACAGCTGTTGAAAACAAATTTTCTAATATTTGTTACGGTGAAATGAAGTCGAAGACTGACTTCAATTTATCTATAAACGATGATCAACACTAAAAAGACACTAGACATTAGCCAAGAAAAAAAAAGTATCACTTGACCAGATATGACAGCTTGTAATGATGAAATCACTTCTGAATGCAATCGATCGATTTGCTTGCACAAGTGCGCTAGTTGATTGCTTGTTTTTGTTTTAGAAGAGAGAAATCTCTGATCTCCGCGCGCAAAGAAACAGCCGAAAATTATGAAAAGTTAGTTATTTATGCATGTGTGGCAGTTTCCTATTGAATGATATTAAAACAAAAGAAGCACGATCATTCTGCCTCTGATAATTTCTGCACAGACAAGATTAAATGCACCAAAGACCAACACACAGTAGTAGCACATTAAAATTAAAAACGACAACGGTAAATCAGTGCCTGCAGGTTGCAGGGCAAGTTTTCCGCCCACAAACAGCCCAGTTGCTAATTTCGTCCCAGCCTGAGGATTCGTTTTGCCGTTTACAAAATTGCATCCCGGGCATAAATGTATATAAAGCTGTCGTCACCAGAACCAAGAGTTGAAATATTAAAAATTATATCAAAACAAATCGACAACTGCTGTCGATGATTGAACTTTGAAAAATGAAGAACAGCATATAAATACACAAAATATGAAACATAATAAACAGAAGATTGATGGTCAGCAATAATGACAGCCAAGAGTTGTTAGCTGCTCAAAGTGTAGTAGAATGTATGTTCTTAAAAAGACAAGAGAAAACGGATTAAGGAACAATTTTATTTTAAACCGTGAAAAATATTTCGAATACTGTCAGACTGAGGATCAGTTGGTGTACACAGGAAAACATCGCAAAATTAATTATACCATCGTATTGAATTGCAACGTAGCAGAAGCAAACAGTCGATCAGATTTTGTGTATTAAAATGAAGAAAACGCAAAAAATTAAAAGATGTTCTACGAACAAATGTTCACATTGATATGGATTATTTTGTAATTTTATTATTTTATCATACACTTTTGAAAAAGCAGTTAAAACTTAATTACATACCAGTAAAAGCAGTTCTTTTCTCGTTGTTTTTCATTTTCATTGATTAATTAACGCGAAGACGAACAAAGCATAAAAAAGCAATACTAGCAACAATACGCAAGCACAGTTGGAAAAGCACAAAATCGCTGTTCGTTCAAATGTTCAAATTGTCAACTGGGACATAAAATGTCTGTATATAAAAATTTCGCCTACGTAATGTGGGCGTAAGAAAACAGCAAACTGATATATTACTGCTTCAATAATCAAATATTATACTTCATTATCATTATTATATTGTTTGCAATCAATTACAAGAGTAAAAGTAATTCTTAATGTTTCATATTGCTGCAATGAACAAATGCAACTGGAAGTATTAAAACTGACAAAAAATCAAATAATGAAAAAGTGGACGTGACATCTTATGAAATAGAAATAATAACATTTCCCTTTAAAATCAATTGAAAAACAGTGTGTTCCCATGTCTTCAAATAAACTCAATAAGTTTTGTTTTTCAGAAAATTAAAAATAAGCTTAAAGTTGAACAAGCATGATGTTTCTCTCCCCCTGTATGTGTGTGTGTGTGTGTGTGTGTGTGTGTGTGCGTGCACGCGCCTGCCTACCTCCTAACTGTAGTCAAAAAAGTTTCCCCAGAAAATGCAAAAATTCAAAACTCGAAACTAGGTATGCAAATGAATACAGTCGGTAAAACTGTGAAAAAACAAGCTGCATCGAGAGAGGAAGAGAGAGGCAAAAACACTTCATACCATTTTTCTTCCATTCATATTGAATGTCGAAATCTGTCCATGACAAAGACGAGAAAGCCTTTGAGAAAATGGATACTCTCACTATTATTATTATTATTATTAATTATTATTAAGATGGGCTAACAAAATAAAAGTAGTAAATATACGTTATAGGACGAGATTTTCGTTCCAAATGAACGAACAGCCGCAGTATTTATTCAACTATAGCACACAACAACACATGACTTGATAATAATCAAAGCTGATATCCAAGTCCAGACGAACTGGACCGACCAACGAGGTGGACTAAGTGACAACTGACTGCTAGCAATAATACTATGTGACAATTTTTCTGAAACACCAACAACGACCCAAATAAAAGAAAAGAAAAATTAACAACAACAATCAGCATTGGTTGCATCCCGTTGTAATTCCCTTTCCCCAAGTGACTTGAAGCTAGCAAAAGTATCTCTATCGTTAGTAACATGTAAAATTATCCTCAAAGTTCACTCAGATCAAGCCAGAAAATTCACTAATAAAATATAGATAATAATAATAATAATACTTGCTCTGTGAGATGGTAAGCATAGAAAAAGAATAAGAAAAAACCACTGTGATAAGCAAGTTCGACTAAGGCGCGACTGTTCCATATTGTCAGCTTCGTTATCACTCATCAGAAGGCATTATTGAAAGTTATTTTTCAAAAATGATCACAACCAGTTGACAACAATAAATAAAATTCAGTTTAAAAATTAAAAAAAAGAATAATTATTATTATTCAGAGATGATTTTTTTTGTTTTTTAAAGTTTAATTTAGGAAAGAGAATGACGATGCGATTGATATTGGTATAGTTTTATGAACAAAAGTAGAAAACACAAGACACAGAAACACTGAAGATGAGAAACATTTCGCTAACAAATGAACCTTACTTCCCACCCTCCAGCACGTCCTGTTGGGCTTAGAGTGCAGAGCAGATGTTTCTAAGTAATAAAAATATTAACCCAAAGGCTTGCTCGGGGTATGAGCAACACGTGCGAGTGTGGGACATAATAAAACCAGACAAGAGAGAAACAATTTTTAAAAAGCCAAGTTGCAAACAAGACAAGTTTCATTTGCCAAATTGAACTTCATCAAAATGGATGTATGTAATTTTGAATTTTTGAAAAAAAAAAGTAGCAAGCAACTCGAAAAACAAGCTGCAAGAAATGCTTGGAAAAAAGATTGAAGATGATGAAGAAGAAATAGAAAAAAAAAAGCTCACCCGTTTTGGAACAACCAGTAAAGATGAAAGTGAAAACCGGTGTACAACAATTCATTTGGATGGAAAACTTCTTGACATAACAATTCACATCCATTCATCAGTTATAAATGAAAAGGTTCCATTTGCGTAATAAATCAACACCAGCACTGAACGTGCAAAAATGCCATCTTTCAACTTCATCGCTGCAGTATACCCGACCGACGACGACGTGCGCTAATTTTCACAAAGCAAGATAGATAAATAGATAGACAGATAATCAACTACTGAGAGAGTGTATGCTTTTTTCTTCTTGTTATAGAGAAAGCACAAAAGAGTCAAAAAAAAACCCAGAAAAGGTAGATATTAATTAAATATGCTCATAGCTTTTAATTCGTTGCACATGTAGTTGCATTGCTTCTTCTTCTTCTTCTTCATCCTTCCAATCAGTGAGCATAGAACAAAAGAATAAAAGGATAAATATCACAAATTGCCTGCTTATATGTGAGATATATTTGATTTTTTGATTCTTCTTCTTCTTCTTCTTCTTTGCCAAATACGGTTACACAATGAAAGAATACTCTTTGCAACTTGCAAGCTTGTGCTGTTGTCTGTGAAACTTGTTCGCCCCCGTTTTAGCCAGGTTAGACTGGTCTAAAACAGTTCCACATTCTCCAATCAATATAAAACAACTGGCAAAAGCTACTGGCATCAGGTACAAAAAAAAACATTATTTTTCAAAATAACAAACAAAACTATGCTTACAACACCAATAATTCTTCAAAAAAAAAACTTTGATTAAGCAAGCAATAATTGAGGATGAAGACTTTTAATATAACACACACACACACACACACACACCGTAGTCTTCAGCAATAACAACCAACCGTGTGTCATTATTCCACTAGAGAAAAAGCTTGGCCTAAGGAAAATTGCTTTGAACAGCATGAGTTTTTTTTTCATCAAAAGATTTTTCATCTTTTTTTTTTCAATCACAACGTTTAGAAGCATAACAGAGGTGCAGTGACCATGATCAAATAGCGCTAATTGACACCATCAATCATTAGAGAGGGTAGAAAAAAAAACATTTTTCTTTCTTTTAAACCAAGAAAACAGAAAGTTCAAAATTATAATACAACAAATTTATGCATAAAATACAACAAAAATTTTTTTAACTATTTTCACATATTACAATAATTCTTAAAAAAAAATATATATTCTCAAAATTTATTACATCACAAAATGTTGAGATGAGATTTGATAGTAGAAAAGTATTTAAAAAAAAAAAAAGAAAGAAATTTACTCCTTTTTTCGCTGTCTAATGAAATCAATTTCCACATAGCCAACGCCCCCGTTTCTAATTGCTACTACGGGGTGATGACAGAAAACAACAACCCGTTTCGATGAACGCCGAGGCACAAAGCCAAACGCGTCTGACCGATCATTGCCAGAGGCATAAAAATTTAACAAAGCATCGATCACAGACTATGGCCAAGAAATGACAGTTAAAAACAATAATTGATTCAAGCTTCTTATAATGAAAATTTTCACCAAAAAAAAAAAAAAATTAACAATTGGATATATTTACTGTTTGCTTTCTTTGGTCAACTGCCAACATATCATTTCACTTAGAACAAGTAAAATAAGAGAAAACTCACATCTCCCTCAAATTAACGAAACGGATAAACGCTGGATGAACAGAGAAAGATTATTAAAAAAAAAAAAAGAAAGAAAGAAAAGCAAAGAGATTTTTGCAAATAAAAACGTCAGATATATGAGAATTCATCCGGTGAAATTGAGAATTCATCAGAAAATCATTTCAATAAATTTAACACTTACTGAACTGAGTTCAGCACTAGCGGCACAAAGTACGCTACTCGTCGAGGTGCGCCTGTGCTCACTGGCCAAAACGCGGTCACTAATGGCTGCTGTTCTTCATTGATTGTAGCCATTGCTACTACTACTACTGCTACTACTACTACTACTACTACTACTACTACTACTCTGGTGACCGTTATATCCTGTGACTGGTCGAGCATGGATGTATTCAACATTTAACCTACCTATTCTTCCTCTACCCCTCCTCTCTTTACCTCTGCTTCATTCTCTCTGTCCTCCGACCCCTCATTATACAGAAATTGCACTTAAATTGACTGCATTCACTCGTCAACTGCCTTGAGCAAAAAAATTACAACATTCAACTGTGATATGCAAGTTCATGGGAACAGTACAACAACAGAACTTCAATAAAATATATTCGGTTTTCTATAAAAATTTATGCAACAAGTGTTCTTCTTTTTTTTTTCATCTGAAGCAATCACAAAATTGTACAAAATGGAAATTAAAATTAAGTTTCACGAAATAATTTCTTCCAATGGAGACAAATTACATTCAAAACAATCATAAAAGCTTCACAGTCGCTCAATTACAACCAAAAGAAAAAAACACAACCCCGTCACATAAATAATAAGAGCTTTTGAAAAAGTTTACCTTCAAAAATGAAAAAAGAAAACATCTCATCGCAGCAGTGTCCAAAAACTAATGTTCATACATAAGAAAATTAACATTTTTACAAAAAGAAAAAACTTTAACCATTAAAAATTTTTTACATCTCACCTAATTTAACTTCTTTGAAAAAAAAGCATATATTGCGTCAGGGAGTTTATTGATATGGTAACGAGAAATTTTCTATAAAAGCAAAATAAATGAAGCCTGAGAGAATTGCAAACTGCGGCCTTGGAGCGTAAACATTAACAAAAAGAAGGTGAATTACTGCAAAAAAGTCAAACAAACAAGTTCTCCCATTACACGGTAGCTTTCACAAGTTTGGGAAATTAAGTTGCAAGAATTGCCAAGCACACAGCAGCCGCCGATCAAAAAAAAAACAATTCATCGAGCAACATTTTAACAATTCATAAAATTGTACAATAAATTCATAAACTGTATGTAAATTTGAAAGAAAAAATCTCACTGAATATTATTAAATAAACTTCTCAACATGGCACAAGCATTGTGATTACTGGATGTAGTAGTTGGTGAAAAATGACAAAATATAAAGCATTTGCAAAAGTAAATCTAAACTGCACAGTTGTATTATTTCGTTAAATGACTGACATTCCCATTTCAATGTCTCACTCTTTGGGAATAAAATGTCTATAAAAATGAAAGACATTAAACTTTTATCCTATGCGATGCATGCCTCTGAAATAAATGTTGATGGATGGGCAATTTCAGAAGAACATGCCCTCGACGTCCATTTATCTCACTCCGACCATCTGAAGCAAAATAAAATTTGCTCCGGCTAATAATGCTAACTACTTTACACAGTTGTTAAAGAAAACTGCTTTGTTGCTTCATTTCTTTTCAACTCATAGCAAAATATATATCTGCAATGTTTCGGATTGTAAAACACACAGTGAAAAGTTGTTGTTTCAGCTATTTACAAAAAAAAAAAAGAATTAAATTGCACGTGAAAAATTCATTTCAAATAAAAGTCGCACAAAAAATAATCATCATCAAAATTTTGATAAATATCATCAACTGCGACTGCACTAGCCCATAAAAACTACCTATCAGCAGAGCTTAATACGTTAACAAACCAACAAACAAAATAGCAATGAAGAAAAATAATAGCTTCTCAGAAGCAGTTTCAACATGTAACTTTAAAAAAGGTTTAGATAAAAAGATTAATAGCGTTAAAAAATAAATAACACAGCAAAAAGTGTCGAATTAACTGAACAACTAACCAACCCTGCAAATTAGCTATTATTCATTTCCAACATCTGGCAGCAAAATTAAGAAATCTCTCAATCTGCAAAACAACGATGGATTTGCAAAAAGAATTCTTTTTTAACACGAACTTCAGTTCAATGGCAGTTTGCCATTTGAAGCTTCATTTCAGTTTACTTATTTGCTTGTTTATACAATTCTGCACAGTTTTCTTTCAGCTTTAATTAAATTATCACGATATTTAAAAAATTACTCAACATACTTAAAAATCGGCTTAATCAGCACTTACAATAAACCGTAAAATCAATATGTATTAACTAAATGACTTTTTCAATTACTCTATTAAGTATTTCAGTAGCAAATTACAAGAATTGTAACAGTAATTCAATTAGAGTAAATTGGATTCTAATTTTCCACATTCTAATTTGAATAAAGTCGTCTTACGCCTAGCCTATGTGTTACTGAGATGATGAAATAACTGACATTATTTCTGTTAAAATAAAAAAAAAACATACTTGAGATGAGATTTAAATCAACTATAAATAAAAGAGAAAACGTTGCAACGTTCAAATGGCTGAGTTTGTTGCTTTTCTATCAGAAAATAAGCGCTAAATGAGCAAATCAGAGCAAAAGGATCAAGATGTCACATATCAAGAAAAAATAGAAAGACAATAAATAAATAAATAAATATGTATCTATATATATATATATATATATATATTTATTTATTTATAGAAAATGCCGATGATTCATGAGCACAATTCCACTGATATTATAACTTGATTAGAAATAAAAGCGAAAAAAAGTACTCGAGGCGGTATATATTTGCCAAAGGGTTCCAAATGGCAAACTTGTCTGCTGATTCGGTTACTTGTCATGATTGCTTAGTTTCGCCTGTTCTATATCCAATCTGACTATCACCTCGGGGAGCTATGCCACTAAAAGGTCAAAATGGAACAGAGAAAGCTGAAAAGAAACCGCCATCAAAAAAGTTCAACTCTATCAAAGTGCTCATTATGCGAACCATCGATTCATCTCCAAGGTGCACATGTGAGAAGATAGAAAATGATCATCTCTAATGTCGAAAGTGTCAACTTTCCAATGCAGCAGTAGAAACAATGTCCAGAAAAACCAATTGGCGGTGTCTTTTAGAAGCTAATCAAATTGAAATTTTTTCCATCGATCCATTTAAAACAGCTATGCAAAAGCCATTTTCGAAAACTTTTACATATACCAGAAAGCATCGTGCGCAAAAGCAAAATGCAATAATCTATCAATTGTAGCATATTTAGTTTGCACCTTAATGCTTGACGAAAATACAACTTTTAAAAACAACATTACAAATTCAAATAAAAAACTGCAAATTCTAAACTTGCTTCATGCTCATAGTTGATATGAGCATGAACAATAATTGTAATAAAGATTCATTCAGGCTGAGAATGATTAAAAACTTTAAAATATTGATGTGACAATAATACTTCTTCACTCGACGAATAAAAGAAACAGCAATACCAATGCTGGAAAAGAACTTCATTTATTTATTTGTATATATTTTGTTCTTCACCCTCGTAGTAGATTTAAATTCAGTTTTAAAAAATGGTAATATTGCATAAAATTTATTACCATTATTACTAGACCCGATTGATTATTAACAATGTTGATCATCATCAATACATGCAATTACAATTCAACTGTTGAATAAGGTATTCGAATCAATATTGGCAATATTCAGTAAATAAAAGTTTGAAATTTTATACGCTTCAAAAAGCACACAACATGAAGAAAACGCTTTTAAATATTGAATTAATAAAACATTTGCTTAATGCAAACCATTTTCATTTTTTCTTATTTTTTCACTGCAGTTTAGCATGAAGAAGCAAGCATAATTTCATCTCGAATAGTGAAAGCGCTTCTTCACTTTCAATTTTCATCTGATCTTGAGAAAAGTTACAAAACACAATTATTAAAAAGATTTGCTCAAAGCTTTCCAAAATCATCATCATCATCATCTTATATTATCAATGCCATTTCGTTATTTATTGTCATTAAAATAGCAAAGGAAAAATAATTGAAACACGGAACAAATTTGAAATTGAGATTATTGAAATTCAAAAAAAAAAAAGAAAGATAACAAAGAATCAACTGGCAAAGTGAGGAGATTTATAGTTGATAGGAAAAGTATGCCTTTTCTCTGTCCATCAAAATCAAATACAACTTCACAAATAAACAGTAAAAATGAGATAAAGAGAAAATTAAGCGGAGGTGTGTTGTTGGTAATAGAAATTTGCTTATCAAATGAGGATTATTTTCAACAAATTTATGCCTATCACACTCTGCAGAAAGCAAACATTGCACAATCAGCTTGTAAAAATGTAAATAAATTTCTCAGCAAAAGTTGTAAAATCATTCCTCGAAAACAAATCAACACAAGCATCAGTATTAAAAAGAACAAGAAGCAGAGAAGCAGTGCAGAAAAAAAAAAGATTAAATACATGAGGATAATAGAATAATAAAAATTGAAGATTAATTAAATGAGCCATTTGAATAGAATACTCGCTGCAATATTTGCACTGATCTTATCAACAGAAGCTGATATACCTGTGAGCTGTTATTTCGAAGATGTAGCAGGAACGTGGAAATTTCAGGAAAGTGGTTACTCAACAAAAGGCCCTGTTCAATGTGATAATACAACGATGGGTAAAAATAGGAACAAGTTGAAAAAGAACATCAATTCTGTTCAGGCACAATCAATGTACAATTTTTTAGATTTCAACAGACAAAATATCATTCAACTGTTGTATCCAAATGTCGCGTTGGACAAGTTCGGCAACAGAGGCAAATGGACATTAATTTACAACCAGGGTTTCGAAGTAATAGTGAACAATCGCAAATATTTTGCCTTTTTCAAATGGATCAAAAGAGATACGAAATTCATCAGCATTTGTGGAAAAACGTTACCCGGATGGCAGCATGATATTCTCGGCCGACATTGGTCTTGCTTTGTAGGGACAAAGTTGCACCCGTCCATTTTCCAAGCAACCGCTGCAACACTACCGTAAGTTGCTGCGACTATGTATACAATGCACTGTACAATAATATTTAATCCGATAGTTCATCTTTTAAAGAATGAATGCTTCACAAATAAAACAACAACACTTCAAACATGAATATCACAAAATGGCAGATTTTGTATCAACAATTAATTCAATTCAATCAAATTGGACAGCAAAAGTTTACGACGAACAATTTTACCTCAATCGTATGGAATCATTGATACGCGCCAATGCTTACCAATATCATCACACTGCGAAGTAATTGATCTACTCGTATCATTCTAAATAAGTTGATAGAAAATTTCAGCGAGCTTTATTTTTTCTTCGTGAAGAAAAAAAAGATTATTTCTACTTTAGAAAGATCAAATCAGCGCCCATTACAACGGAGCAAAAGTTGAGTGCTGTGATTTTGCCAGAAAAATTCGACTGGAGAAATATTAATGGAAATAATTTCATCGGGGATGTCAGGGATCAAAGTTAGTAGAAGAAAAAAATTGTTTCATTTTTCATCCAATTTTTTTTCATTTACATTCATTACAGGAAATTGTGGCAGTTGTTACGCCTTCGCCAGTGCCAGCATGCTCGAGGCCAGATATCATATTCTAACTCAGAACAGAGAACGTGTAACATTCTCCCCACAGGATGTCGTCAATTGCAGTCCATATTCGCAAGGTAGAATAATAAATTTTTTTGCATTTTTCTAAAAAAAATACATTCACAAAACAATTACACTGATGACGTTGAAACAGGATGCGACGGAGGATTTAGTTATTTAATTGCCGGCAAATACGCAGAAGACTACGGCATGGTCAGTGAACGTTGTGTAGCATACACTGGAAAGCAGCAACAATGTAGAACGCCATCAACGTGCGAAAGATATTATGCTACTGACTACGAATACATCGGAGGATATTACGGAGCGTATGAAAACAGAAATTCATGTTCAAATCATTTCAATTGAACAAAACTTCTTGTTCAGAAGTAATGAAATTCTGATGATGCAAGCACTGGTCAAAAACGGACCCATAGCAGTCGGTTTTGAAGTACATGACGATTTTTTCAGCTACTCTCATGGAATATACCATCACAGCAATGCCAGGAGCCCGTTGAAATGGAATCCATTTGTCGTAAGTGACAACTGCGCAGAAAAAAAGACATTTTTTTCATGTTACATTAAAATTATTAAGGAAGTAAATCACGCGGTAATTATCGTCGGCTATGGTGCTGACGAAATGACAAAAGAGAAATATTGGATAGTGAAAAATTCATGGGGACGTCAATTCGGCGAAGATGGTTATTTTCGTATTCGACGAGGAACAGATGAATGTGGCATTGAATCAATAGCATTTCAAGCAAATCCTATAATTTTGTGATCAAATTGAAGTTAATTTCACAATTTTCACCATTCACTTCTATCCAGAGAAAACAACTGCTGTTGAAAATTTTACCCAATTTTACCCATCTATTTACTTTGAAATGCAAATTGTTTCATAAAAAAATTCTATGAAAACAAAATTTGAATAAAAAAAATGAAAAATCTTCAACACTGTTTGCCAAAGTATTATAATTGTACTACAGTTCGCTGTCGTCCTCTTCTTCTTCTTCTTCTGCTGCTGCTGCTGCTGCTACTCATTATTCTTTATTCTTTTCAATTTGTCCCTGATTTCCCAGCAAAACAAACATAGCAGAGCAGAGCTTGTTTGTAGGCCAATCAATGCTGAAAAGTCTCGTGACCGTAGAACGGTACTGGTCGATTTCCAAAAATGTCAAAAGCACGTGCTCCTATATATTATAATAAAGCAGCATATCAAAAGCCTGTCAGTCGTTCACCAGTTTTACCAATCTGAACAGTTTTGTACGGTAGAGAAAATTGTTCGTCTTGACATGATGTACTTTGCATCAAACAACCACACTTGACACTTTGTTTCTTGGATTTGTTCAATATTGACAAAATTGCACAATTTACTGCTTGAAAAAAAAGTAGAAAAAAAAAACACTTTTCAACGTTCAACATTTCCTGCACCATCATTAAACTTCACCACTAGCATAACTTGGACAGAAAATATGGAAAATTTCAAAATAATGATGCCATTAGTATTTCTCCTTTTGGTTGCAATTCATTCAACAATGGCCGACACACCCTGCAACTGCACCTATGACGACATCATTGGTACGTGGAAATTTTTCGAAAGCAAACGTGGCCTCGTCCATCGAGTCAACTGTTCAGCAATGGACACGGGTAAGTTTGTAGAAATCAAAATCCACTACTAAAGCTATCAAAACTGAAGCCTATCTTGTTCGGATATTGTATAAATAGCTTTTTTTTGTCATAGATACATTTCGTCACATCAGCATCTTTCAACTTCTATTCCCAAATACTGTAATCGATAGCTATGGAAATCGAGGCACTTGGACACTGATTTACAATCAAGGTTTTGAAATAATGATCAACAATCGCAAATATTTCGCCTTTTCCAAATGGATTGAACCAGACCCGCATCATGTGACTAGCATCTGTGAACAGACTGTTCCAGGCTGGTCGCATGACAAATACGTTCGAGATTGGTCATGTTTTGTCGGTCATAAGATCAAGACCTCTCTAGGCAGAATTATGTCGACTGAAACCAAAACATACAAGTAAACACACATTACAATAAATAACACCACACGTGAACTTATGCTACGAAATGGATATTGTTTTAAATTTGCACTGCTTACAAACAATTCTCTTCTAGCATTATGACAAACTACAAGAGCGCTTTCTATTCTGAATATCGCTTTTTGAACAATATGAAATTTATCGACAACATCAACCGAGCTCAGACAAATTGGTATGCGGTTGCTTATCCAGAATTTGAAGACCTGTCTCGTTTGGAAATGCTGCGCAAACTTGGAGGCATCAAGTCAAAAATAATCAAGTATGCATTTTCACAAGTTCACCAGTTGTGCAAGTTTGATTGAAACTGATAAAATTATACAGTCGCCCAAAACCAGCTAGAATAACTGAACACGTACAAAATTTGGCCAACGAACTGCCTGATCAATTCGACTGGCGCAATGTCAGTGGTATTAATTACGTATCACCAGTTCGAGATCAAGGCATGCAGTTTGTTATTATATTGTTTGACAATTAATGATAATTCCACTTGCTTTCAGGCTATTGTGGAAGTTGCTACGCATTCGCTAGTGCCGCAATGCTTGAAGCGAGATATCGAATTCTCACGGACAATCAACATCAGCCAGTATTTTCTCCTCAAGATATAATAGAGTGTAGTCAGTATTCTCAAGGTAAATTATCGTATTTCCTAATTTTGAATAATAAATATCTTATTTGAAAAGGTTGCGATGGAGGTTTCCCCTATTTGATTGGTGGAAAATATGCTGAAGATTTTGGCTTCGTGACTGAACAGTGCAACCCGTACAGCGGAATAATCAAAGACAAAGCCATATGCACCACTGATCCACAATGCAAACGCTACTATGCCACGGATTATCAATATGTAGGCGGATTCTACGGAGCGTACGTAAAACCTTTGTTTGTTTTTCCAAAAAGATAGATAACTTCTTATCGTTGCGTAAACATTGCACGCTACAATCATTTCCTTTTCATGATTGCCATTGCAAACATGCTCAAAATGATCTCTTACACTGCGGTAAAACTTTCCATCCTCAACTGAGAAAACGACTAAAACTTACTTCAATCTTATTAAATACCTCTCAGAGTTCAAAAAAATTTAAATAGAAAAAAACCAGTAAATAGCAGTATTTTTCAAATTTCATTCTTGTCAAGATGAATAACATTATTATTCGTCATAAATTCATTTCAATTAAAGAACTAAAATCTAAAACTAATAAAATACTCCACAATGAATTACTATTGTTTTTGTCAGATTAAACAACTTTCTTCAATCTTTCTTTTTTTGTTAAACAGACTTGTTTGCAAAATGCGCTAACTTTAGTACTAACGAACCGTTGATGCGTTTGGCATTGGTCAACAGCGGACCATTAGCGGTCGGAATTGAAGCATTTGATGATCTGATCCACTATCGCGGTGGTATTTACCATCATACAAAAATTCATGATGATTCCAATTTTCCAACAAAATGGAATCCCTTTGAGGTAAGCTCGTCAATATGCTTTAGTCTTCGTAGAGTGTAAAAAGATCTGTCTGTCCACTGTCTTTCAAAAAACTGCAATCACCATTGCATATATAATATAATGTTTTCAAGCTCACAAACCACGCAGTGCTGATCGTCGGTTACGGTGTGGACAAGAAATCAAACATTCCTTACTGGATAGTGAAAAACTCATGGGGCACAAATTGGGGCGAACAAGGCTACTTTCGAATCAAACGTGGAGTCGACGAATGTGGAATTGAAAGTCTAGCCGTTCAAGCAACACCTATTCCGACATTTTAAAACAAAACTTTTGAATTTCTAATTGCCTGTTCATCCAATCACAACCATTACACAGTCTGGTTTAGAGAAAATATCAAAATTACCAACACAATATCATCATCTTATTCAATATATACATTAGACACTGCATTAAAATATTTTAATAAAAATTCTACTTTTTGAAAGCACTTTTTTCCTGGAATCATTAAAAATAATCCCCCACCACCGGTCAAATATATTTAACTTGCATTATTCAGCATTGCAGTAACATGTCTAGCAAAATTTTCAACTTCACTTTACATTCCAGTCAAACTACACAAAACCAGGTTACAACTGTGACAAATTATCCCATTTTTTCCTCGGTCTGAGAGATTGCTTCCAAAATGAACACAAAACTTCAACTCGTTTAAGGCAGATTCTACAAAGCGATATCATTTAATTTTCCAAAAATAGACCATTTGACATTTCATCGTGACATAAATTTGCTTGCATTCCTACTGGCAAATATCACCTAAGCATATATATATATATATATTTATTTATTTATTTATTTATTTATACAGCTACAGAGTTAATCTTTTCATAGGTTCAGTTGGTATATTTTTGATAAAAAAGCCGTATATGTGAAATTTTCACCTAATCTATAACCTGACCGCATCGAGTAAATCTTGAATTCATTCTTTCAAAGTTTTACTTCAGATAGCTATGTATTCTTTTCAATAGTAGTACAACATAAATTTGTAATACTTATATCACGCCTGCGTAGCTGTTTCAAACCTCTATGGATAAATTGCATTGATTTACTTGATAAAGTCAGGTTATAAATTATGTACAACAAATTTAATTACATTTTTTTAAATAAAAAACACTTTCATCGAACTGGCTGCAAGAAAGAAGCTTTGCCGCACCTTGTTTCGTGGGATGTGTTATTTTAGTGTTTTTCTAAAATTATTGAATATTCGACGTGGCTGTTCTCATGTAATCAAAATTAGCTAATGGTGTAAATAAAAAACAGCAAATTACTCCCAACTGATGAAAACCAGCTTCAACATTGACGTCAATAAAATTTTGATAATTCTTCGTCTAAAAATTTCGATGTAAAACCTTGCACATAATAATAATAATAATAATAATAATAATAATAATAATAATAATGATGAAATTTCTCAATCTTTTTTGTTCAAATTTCTACACATATGACACAACGCATGCAACGCCATGCTCTTTTCAATGCTGAGCGTAACACAGTTCTCCTCTTCTGACAATTTTATCACCTGACATTAGACATTGTTTTAAAAAAATTATCGTTGTAATAATGTTCATTCATGTTAAGAGAAAAATATTCGAAATGTTAATTTCCCATAGCACAGCTGAGCAATACAATACACATAAATTCATTTATGTGTGCAACATATTGACAAACAGACAATGAATATATTGCAATTTTTCGTTAAATCATCGCCGCCCTTCAACTATTGCAGCATAATTCTGTTTGTTAAATGTTTGTATTAAACTTCAAAGAATTGAACTGAGTTATCAAACAAGTTCATAGATATAATCAAGAAATACCATTTTGTACAGCCTTTTCACTCTGATAGCAATTATGAATTTCCATTTGCAAAGATGATGTTAAATTGGGCTGTTTTCCAAAATTGAAGAATCGCAATCGCCTCGGGGTCAGCTAGCGTGAGCGCATTTCTTCTCGCATTTGCAAAAAGTACTATTGCGCTATGTTAAGCCCTGTGCAGAATGCTTTGAAGAAAAAAAGGCCAGTTAATCAATTAATTTCACCGGCTGATGCTTATTTTCTTGTCATCCATTTGCATGCCACGCGCTGCACGTATCCACTGTTTCAAAGTCATACAGAATTACAAAAGTGAAAATATTTTCAGCGCCCCGTAGTGCTGACATCAGTATCTCACAGCTTTCAAACTTGCAACTACAACATCCGACCTTCGATACCCAGCTAGGGATTCTGCAGTGCCGTCAGTGTAAAACGCTATTGGCAAAATTGTAGACGCCAGCTTTTCCGGAGGGGGTAATTTTCAGCCGGTCGCAGTGACGTCGCATCAAATCAGGAACGGCTACAACAAATTCCACTTGTCACTTAAAATGTCAGCCTTACTTCTTTACCCAGCAAGGTTCCCTTAGGTTGGTCATTCCATCACTCAGCAGCTTAACAACAACATTTCCACAATCTCCATTCATCACATTACCAGCCGTCTGATTACACAAGAACAACTACGTCGAATATTCAATAATTTTAGAAAAGCACTGAAAGAACACATCCCACAAACCAAGGTAAGGCAAAGCTTCTTTCTTGCGGCAAGTTCGATGGAAGTGTTTTTTTTAATGAAAAAAAAACATGTAATTAAATTCGCTTCACCTAATCTATAACCCGACCGCATCGAGTAAATCAATGCAGTTCAGCCATAGAAATCAGAAACAGCTACGCAAGCGTAATAAAAGTATTACAATTAATTACACTGCACCACTATTAAAAATTATCCTTAGGTAAAACTTCGAAAGTGTGCTAAATGATGGTAAAATATAAAAATTTCACATATTCAATTTTTGGCTCTTTCATCCAAAATAGACAAACTTAATCTATTAAAAGATTAACGCTGCAACAAGTGCTTAGCTGATATTTTCGATGTTCAATAAAACAGAAATTATTGATACGGTTTTCACAGCTTTTCATTTCAATTCTTAAACTGCTGAAGAGCATTCCACCATTATTTAATCGGAAAATGCAAATAATGCAACAAAATTATCGTTAAATCAGCATTTCAAAGTGCAAAGAAAGCACACTTTTCTTGACCAAAAATGTATTGCGTCACATATGCATATGCATAAGATTGTCATTGGCAAATTTAATCTTTTCCTTAGCAATAAGCAAGCAAACTGAGAACAATGAACTCGCCACATTTATTCAAAAATTGAATGCTAATGTCATGGAAATTAAAAAAATTAATTAGCAAAATAAACATCCCGCAAATATTTGTATTAAAGTTAGATATTGTAATGCATTGCTTTAGCTTTCTTTAGAAAAAAATCAGTTATAAATATGAACAGAACAAAAAAGTCTAAAGCATTACAATCGTAGGTAATAAAAGCATTGTTGCTGTTGCCAACTGACAACGGTCTGATAAGATGAAAAATAATTTCATTAACCACCTTTCTAATTTTCCGGTCAATTCCACAACCCCTCAAATGTATCATTGAAAATAAAGAATGAAATTAATCATTATTCACCACAAATGCACAGTTTAAACTGAATTATTGAACTTCAAAAACTGAAAACATTGCTACCAAAGTTTTTCAATAATTTCACATCTACATTGTCAAGGAATTTCAATATAACTAAGTTGGATATAAGATAACAGAGAAAGTCCTCAGCTCAGTTGGCAAATTGCAATGACAATTGTACAATATTTACTTTACTTAATGATAAAGTATTAACTTAAAAAAAAAATTATTCTTATTCATAATTTACAATATTTTGACAAGTTAACTAACTTGTGAGAGAAGAAATACAAATTTCAGAAAATGAATATTTTCATTTTGTGCATAATTTGAAAAACTGTCAAAATACAATACAGCAATTAGCATAAACAAGCTAATTCATGCCAATGCATAACGATACAATGACAGTGTCCTATTAAAAAACCTGAATATTTGATCATTTCAAAACGTTATTACTAAAATTAGAACTACAATTAAAGTAGGAAAATCTTGAAAAGAACATACTTTCTCAGTTCCATCAGATTATAACAAAAAAAAACCCCCAAGAACCAAATGTTAAATGAATCCACCAACATTTAAGAAAGTATTTGCAAGCATTCATCACCTTTAATCGAAACTGATTTTTTCAAGTTCTACATGAAAGCAAAAAAAATCACAAAAACAACAGATTAAAATTTCTCAAAGCTATCATCACACAGTGGTAAAATGAAATTGTCAGGAAAATAATTTCACTGAACAAATTCTTCACTTCACTCATGTTAAATCTTTCACTCAAAGTTATAAAAAAAACACTAAAAAATTTCTCTATAAAAATGCTTCATTTTCATTCAAGATCTACAATCAAAGCAGTCGACTTCATATATACGGCAAAGCCACAGCGTTACAATGTAGCGTATTTGGAGCATTTCAGTTTGATAAATCAGTTAGTTGCACTTCACTTATGTAATCGTGATCATTTTGACCCTAGTTTCTCAAATGAATCAATTTGATGCTTTTCTAATTCAACTTGATTACAACAAAGTGTATTTTGCTAAAAGCCTTTCTTTAACCGATCAACACCGACCAATATGAAATAAAGAATGTAAAGAAGGCGAATAAGAAGAAAAAGAAAGCACAGAGGCATCGGTTAAAATAGAAAAAAAAATAATTGCACATGTTGTAGAAGGGTGCTCTTGTAGACAATGATGACCGGTGACTTTTACAGTATGAATGCTTTATTGTTTGCTCACGTAATAATGGTCGGTCAGGTTGACGCTCAGGTAGGGTCGACCAGGTCGTTTTGTGGCCGCGTCGCTTGAGGCTTCGTCGACCCAGCTTCTACAACGGTTGTGGTCGTCTGTGACGTTTCGATCGGTCGCGTACGCATTTTAGCATATTGTCATGCTTTTCAAGTTGTGAAAAATAAAATTTCATTTTTGAAATAGACACCCTCCTTCCTTCAGCTCAAATTGACAAAAGAACAACAACCAAAAGCCTGACTGATAAATAAAGCACAGCCAACAACAATGCTTGCCAAAGCAACGTTCACAGTTTTTCTATGCGGTGAGAAACTGTTTTCCATTATCACTTTTGCCTTTCATTCATTCACGTGTATGAGACATTTCGATTCTGAATGAATATATTCTCGTTTATATACAGGCTTCGTGTGTTGTCAATTGATAAGCGGCTATCCGATTGGGATGTTGGAAGAGTCTTCATCGACACCGTCGGCTGACGAGGTATTGAAAGCAAAAGAGATGGCCGACATTGTGATGCAAAGTTATGTCGATGGTTTCAACAATGATGCTTATGCTGAACAACCAACCAACCATCGAACAGAATCGACTGACAACGACGATGAAACGCATCCTACTGCTACCCATTTGCCTGGTGCAATTGCAAAGGATCAAGAATCCAGGAATGAACCATCAGAGACGTCCACTGTTGATTCACAACCGAATCTCGTCACCGTTACTGAAGAAGAATCCACTGATTACATTGCTGATCCACTGTACGATCCCGTGACCAGCAGCAATGCGGTTGTCGATGTGGAAACAAAGCTCAACGACACCTTGCCGCCTGAGCAAAGTGTAAGTTGAAATTTAAATTTTCCAAACAAAACTAAATCTTTGCACAATCTTTGTTGCTTTCTCAACTCAGTTCACTTTTGCAAAATTTTTCCTCAACCAACATCCTCTCTCTGTACATTGTTATACTGCAACGTCAATCAGAATGCTAATCAACAATGACCATGTGTCGAGTATATGTATTATATTTTCATGAAAATTTGTAAAATCAGAACAAAATCAAATGTCGCATATGCCGCTTGTTGCATCGGTTTGGATTTCTGTACGCACAAATGGAATTTCAAACTGGGAAACTGTTTTTTGCAACAGCCATTTTTTAGTCGCCTTTGTTTGCACAATCTCGGCTTGCAAGAAGAAGAATAAAAATCAGTGACCATCTGCTGAGATTTTGTTCTTGCTGATCGTCAGCAAACGTCAGTCAGCAACTGGTATTTACTGAACTGTTGTGCCACTTTGCCGACAATCATTCATGCAAAGATTGACAAATTAGCCTTTTGGCTCTGTGGTCGTTGTTCAAATTGCTTGTGCAAGTTAGAAATGCAGCCAGCTGTGCAGCAGATGTGAAACTTCTCCCGCTGTTAGAATAGACAATAACTTGTGATCAGCTTGACTTAGATCGCTTACAAATTCTTGGGATATGTTGTGTAAAATAATCCACATGAAGCCGGGTCATCTTCAAAAAGCAGTCGAGTCCATGCCATTACGAATGGCAATGGACAATAATAATTTCGGTTGCATCAATTATCCTCTTGGGTCAAACGCAACCATTCAATAAAAACAAGTGGAGCATAAATTTTTGTCTTATTCTTTTGTCCAAAGTGCTGAATAATTTTTCCTTTCATCTTCATCTTTTCTATATTATATAATATACGTGCAGATTTACCACAAGTAGAAAATTCTGTTTTTGAAAATAACGTTTCTTCCATTTCAGTTCGACTCGGAATCTTTGGTTTTGGTGGAAACGAGCGCTTCCACAAATGCCGAAAACGACCGGCTCAGATTTTTGGATCCCGGATCAATTACACTAACACTGATCATCGTCGTAGCTGTAATTTGCCTTGTTTCACTGATCAGCTTGTCCGTTCTAATGATCTGGCAATATCGTCGCCGTCACAACAGTCACCAATGGGTCGTCAATAAATCCATACCTCCTGCATACCAGGTAAAACTATCCACTACTACTACTACTAATCGGGGTTAGATTTCTTCTGCAGATGGAGCGGACGGTCGGTCACCTTCCTCAACCTCTTTCCCACACCACTAACCATTGTCCTCGCCACGGCCATACGACTGGCCTGAAATCTGTGGCTGTTCACACGACTCCTCATTACAATAGTTGGTCAGCTTGGAGTCGGGTCAAATGAATGATTCGCTTCTTAACGAAACAAGGAACCCAACCGTGAAACGGTATATTTGTTCTTGGCTAACAACAGCCCTCTGGTCCAATTCCGCCCGACCTATTGTAAACTTGCTTGTAAGAAATTTCACGACAATCAACCATACGTTTTATCTTTTAAACAAGCACAGTTTCAAGCGTGTGAAAACCGATACAAAAAATAACCAAGTGGCTAACATCTGTGGGCAACGATCAATATGAAAATCTTTAAAATATCTCGCACCCAGAAGCAAACACATTCATGTGCAATATTTAATTTTGATGACGTTCACTTGTAGAGCGATGCCTGGTGTTACGAAAGTGCCTCGCATGATGATACGCTGAAAAAAAGAGGCAGTATATACCTCTCCGGAGCATCATTGAAACCTTACGCCTACGCAGATTCGTTGCCTACTAGCAATGGTACGACAAGAAGCACAATTTTTCCTGACAGTGCAGAACCATCACCAGTGGACAGCCGTAGGGATCATTCTTGGTCAAGCAATGATGAAATGATCGAAATCGTCGCCCAACAAAATCGAGCTCACCGAACCCCATATCGAGAAAAGCTGGTCAACTGAGCAAACCGACAAACATCACAAGATGAACAATTCGAAACAGAACAACTAACTGTTCAGTATTGCTGTGAACTGCTAACTATTATGAATGGCTGTGTGAAGCGTTTTTTAATTTTCATTTATCTATTTTATCTTCAGCACTGCTTTACCAATATGTAAGTTGTTTAGCTGTTAATATTAAAGATAAAACACTACTCTTAAACAGTTCGATTAAACTTGAAGTCAAAAGTAGAAAAAAATTTAAATAGCTATAATTGAGCAGGTAAATTTATAAATCACATTCGCACAATCTTGCCAGCAAGAATGCTAGATAAGTAGTAAAATAATTTAAACTGTTACAGGTGTCATGGGAGTTACGTCAGGTAGTTTAGTCAACTTTTAGTTGTATTGAACAATAATAATACTCAAAAAAAATTCATAAAATTATACCGAAAGAAGAACAACTAGCACAGTTAGAAAACTGTAAATAGAAACAAATAATAAATAATGTTCCGTTTTTAACGCTCAAATGCGCGAAACATTACATGCATTAAATCACTTTAAATGCTGCTAACCCAGTAATCAGAGCCAATAATAATTCTGCTAATGGAAGACGAAAGAAACAAATTAAAACTATTTAAGCTTGTGCGAAGTATTGATCAAAGCTGTATATATATATATATATATATTATTTATATTTATATTAAACTTTTGGTATCAAACAACATAGTCCAACGTGAAACGTCAAAGCTTCAGCCAGAAAAAAGAATCAAAGAATCACCGTATATCTGCACATGCAAAATTGATTCTTTTACGACATATTTTGAATTCCATCCAGTATTCATTAAGCAAGAGCCGTGTCACAGAGGTATCACAGCTTTTTATATAAATAACAACCACATTCTCAAAAAGTCAGATGACGCATTTCTTCAATCAACTGCTCTGATGTGCCGCTATATTAAACGGTAAAATATGACTGTTGTTAATTTGAAGTCCCTTTTGTTAATGTTTTGAAACAAAACCCCATTGCACATTTAACACTGTCATTCAGTAAAAATATTAACGCACACGCTCACAGGCACCCCATATACAAGCGCATATTAATGTACTGTTCTAAAATATCACCACAAACTGACTGCTATTTACATTACACTTTTAAAAAATATAATAAGCATCTTAAAATATGACAAAAGAAGAACACTGGCCAATTTTCATTTGTATCCAAGCAGAAAAAACAAAAAAGATAAACAATAGTATATTAATATGGTAAACTGAACTTAAAAATAACTAACAAGTTCTCCAGTTTGTTCTTTTTTTATAAAATAAAAAGCATTAAACAACACAGATTAGGGTAATTCATTCAGTTTAGATGAATTTGAAATAATATGCAGATGCAAGTTCACAATAATAATGTATTTGCGAATTAATATGTCTAGCAACAAATTTAATAAATAATCGTCCATGATGTGAAACATAGTCATCAGCCCTTCTTAAGTCAATTTAGATGTAAGATTAATTTAAAAATTCAATTATGGAAAATGTGAAAAATTCACCAATCACTTGCACCATTTTGTAATTTATTGATTCATACCGCATTGTTCAGTTTATGATAAATATATTGAAAAGCAAGGGCTTTTTATTGTCTTCAGTATCCTGCTCACTTGTATTATTTGAAAATAATTTTATTTTTCCATTTTCAGATGAACGGACGAATAAATTGAGAGCAAAAATGATGAACAACGAAACAGTGGCTGCTATTTATCGTCAAGATTTTTTATGCTTCCGTTTGGTGTTGGCTATTTTGACTACAATATTGGATGTGATCATATTAATTTTTATAAAAAAGCGTAACGGAAATCGATCCGATTTAATAATGATCACCTGTAAGTAGTGGCTGTATGTTAAAAATTAATTTTTTCATTAGATGAAAATGATAACAAAAATTTGTCTACACCGTAGGTTTCACTGTGGGCAGTTTAGTCACATCATTGGGACGGATAATGATGTTCTCGCACAGAGTGAGCATGACATTACAACCTGTGCACTACGTACCAGCATGGCATTGCGTGACATACAATGTGTATGTTCACATCAACACAGTCGGCTCAGATTCCGTGACTCTAATAATATGCTTGTGCTCTTTTGAAAGATTTTTATTCTTTCACAATCCAAATTTGCACAAGCATGCTTTTTCCATCTTCACTCGCTTCAATGTGCTAATCGGCGTATTTTCCGTTGGCATACTGAACACTCTTATCTGTATTGGAATAGCATTATCCCATTTTGAAAAGCCAGTTCTCTTTTTTTGTCCAAAAGCTGAAGTCGCTTCAAAGCGTTACTTTTACATATACGCTTGCACCAAGGTAGGACTGACCACTGTGGCAGCTGTTACATACATGCTCACTTTGTTCGTGGTCGTTTGCAACGTCAAATCAAACCAATGCAGCCTGGCCCATTTCCGTCACAAACGGGAGAAGAGCATTTTGAAAAGTTTGCTGTGCGTTTTCACTGCATTTGTGTTAACGCAATTTTTTCCATGGATTGCAATCGCACTGATGAGTGCCAGTAAAGAAGTCTATGCGAGCATCACAGTCGCTGCACGAGTGATGGAAAATTCATTCCTCCTAGTAGCCGCGTTGATGTACCTTCTTATACACCCAGATTTGTCTAGTCAATTGAAATACTACTTTTACAAAGCTAAATGCTGTCGATGCACAGTTGCCAACAAAGTGAAATCCGACGTCTACATCGGTTAATCAATTAACCTGATATTTCTTTTGAAAAATAGTTTCTAATTGAAAACTGTCCAATGACATAATCAACCGCCAATTATGATCATTCCAGTGAATAAATACTGTTTACAGTGATGATGAATACAACAAAGAAAATAGCTACACTATCACACCAATCTATTTTTACAATGTGGAAAATTCATTCACTACCGCTATTGAAATGACACTGCTCGGACTTGGCCACGATATTTTAACAATAGAATCAAATAAACAAACAAATTTTCCCACCACACCTATTACCTTATTAGCTAAGCAAGCTGAGAAGAGAAAATCACAACTGCCCCACCCAATCACGACAGAATGAAAAAAAAAACATTTTCACTTACCAGACTGTTGAAAATAAATAATTGGTTGTAGCCGCAGGCAGAAGACATGCAAATTTCGCGACACTTTCAATCTTCCGCTAAAACATTTTTAATTAAAAATTTCCATTATATTATATTATATTATTTTAATTTATAAGTTGAAAAAATCTTTTTAGAATTCGTTTTTTTTTCAAATTATAAAAGTAAAACATTGATTTTTACAATTATGAAATGACATAACTAACGGAAAGCACTAAGGAAAATTTGAAAAAAGATTTCTATTACATTTGGAAAAAGAGAAAAATAAATTTTCCCAAACTGCTATAGTGCGCTAATATTTCAACGCAACTGTCTGTAACGAAATGATGAAAATTGATTTTGAAAATTTACCCAACCAAACTAGTTGAAAATTTGAAAACAAATTTCAAAAATTAAATGAAATTCAAGGACTGTAAAAAAACAAAAAACAACTCACAGTTCAAATTGAAAATTTTCCAATTTCACTGCCAGCGGGACAAAATTTGTGCAGTTTGAAAAAATAAAATTGAATAAGTAAGAAAATTTTCATTCATTGCCGTCCAATTTGCAAACCAATTAGACGGTGATTCATTTTAGTCATTTGGCGTCAGGATGTCATTACAGTACATTTACATTCAAGTTTTAATATTTGAATTTATTTAAAATTAATTATACGTAGATCATATTACGTGAAATTGTGAACAGTGTATTTTAAATTGTATAATTTTTACTTTTTCTGAATATTTTTTGAATAATCTTTAATTTTTCAAAACATGAAAAAGAGTGAAATTTGTGAATTTGATATTTTTTTTCAAAGAACAAAATCTAAAATATATTTATTTAAGATTAGTAGAATATTCTTTTTAAACTATGCAAATAGAACATTTAAAATTGCAAAATGATCATGTTCGATATTTTTGAATTTTTCATTGTATTACTTGTAAAAAAGAATGACAAGATGAAAATTTTATTTTATATCATGAACAAACAATATGAAAACTGCAAGGAGAAAGAAGAAGTTGAACTAACTGTCAAGTTGTCTTTTTCAGTACATTGCAAAGAAGGATACAATTGAAAATTTTTTCACGAAAATTCAAAAATAGATTACTGTAAGTTTTAAAGTTGATTAATGTACTCAAAGATTTGATGATGGTTTTTGTTTTGCCTAAATTTTGTAATGAATGTTGAAATTATTGTTCAAATTCAGCGTTTGATCACTGCAGTGCAGATAGAGAGAGAGAGAGAGAGAGAGAGAGAGAGAGAGAGAGTGAGTGAAAGAGCTATCTATAATTAGTGTTATCTTGAACAGTGAGTGATTGTGTGGTGCGATTTGCTGTACAAATAAAGAGCCAGGCCAGTGTCGGTGATGCATTGCTTTTTAATTAGCTCTGAATCGATCAAAACGCCTTCGTGTAATTTAATTTTAGCCTCAAAAGGCCAAGTGAAGTTGGTTAACCGGACGACGTGCGCCTTGTTGGCCAGTTGATTGACGGAATCGTCTCTCGATAAAAGCATTTATATATATATATTTATTTATTTATATATTTATTTATTTATATTTATTTATTTATTTATAGCTCTAGCTCTAGCTTAGATGTGTGCTGTGCGTGAGCGGAGAATGAGTAAATTTTAAAGCATCGCTATCGAAAAACGATTTGGAAATTTTCAAGTGACTCCTCCTTCACGTTTGAAAGTCGTACGTACACACATATACATACGTAGATGTATGGATGGATGATTTTATTCATTTGATCCACAACAATATTCACGCCCGATTGCTTTTTTCATTTGAAGCTGTTGTTATTTGTTTGTTTTATTCATAAAGCTAATAAAATTTTCAACAATACATTTTCACCTGTATTTTTTAAGAATAGAGAAAAATAATTGCTGACATTATTGTTATTTATTTATCTCAAATGGTGCGAGCGAATTAATTGATGAGAAAATTTGAAATGATGCAATAATAATTGCTGATTCTCATGTCCGGTCAAGGTTAATTCATATTTTTATTTTCAACAGAATAAAAAACAACTGCTGCTTTGATTTGCTTACAAAAACGGAAGCTGCGATTTCCGGAAACCGCTTCCGGTCAGTCAGTCAATATGTGGCGGCCAAGGTCGACCGGATATTTATTACGTATACAAAAAAGCTGATGAATGATCCTCTTTGAACAGCAGCAGCAGCAGCAGCAGGTCGGTCAACCAAATGGCAAACGTGAGCTTATTTGTTGTTGTAAAAAAGAAAGAGAAAAACGATTTATTTCATTTCTCTGCAAGCAAGAACAATTACATCAGCATTTGATCGTTGTGCTGTTGTAGTTTGATCGGCTTTTGCTGGCCGTGAAAAAATGCTGAATTACAAAAATATAACATTTGTCAATCGGAAAATAAAACAGAAGCACAAATAAATGTATAAATATAAATAAATAAATAAATATATATATGTATATGTGAAAAGTAAAACCGGTTGAAAGTTGGTGAACATCAACAGTAAAAATAAAAAAAAGGTAAGAAAAAACAAAAACTTAACATACTGTAATTCTTCGTTGTTGTTAAGAAACAAACGAAAAAAAAACAAGCGCGTCAAGGCTCTTCTTCTTACTAATAAATGAATGAAAAAGTAAACAAACAAAATTTATCGTCTGTGAGTGAAATAATAATTTTAAAAAAAAATGTATTTTAGTTGTTATTGCATGTAAAAAAAAGTATATGTGTAATAATATAAATATAAATGATGAAAATGACCTGCGCTCAAAAGCTTCCTGAGTGCCGGAGACAGAAAATTTGATCAATGTGTTCATTTCACACAGACACACAGTTGTTGTACGTGAAGAGGATTGAGAAGAGAAAAAAGTTGAAAAAATTTTCCTTGCTTCCTGCTGCTGCTTTTTCAAGATGTCTCAACAACAAGAGCAGCAGTGTGACAAAAAGCACCACCGAGCTGGGAGTGGTCTTCGTCGGATTGAGCTTTTGAAGCTCGAGATTCGACCATGCGACGCTCGAATTCGACCAATTGACCGAGAAAATCAAAATTTGGAGAAATATTCGGCTTGTGGCGTTTGACCATGTCGTACGCGTCGTCCAAACTGAGCGACAAAGTTTGCATGAGGTAAGCGACCGTTACAGTAACCGATCGGCTTATGCCGGCCAAACAGTGCACCAATACGCCGCATTTTTTTGAGCGAGCTTCATCTGTACAAAAAAAACAGTATGTTGTCAGAAAAAAAATATATATACTTCTTCTTCTGCTTTTTTGGGTTATAAAATCAAAAAACAAACAACTGTATATATATACAATACTTACTGATAAATTGGATTGCTTTTGGAAAGTGGGATGCCAAATTCTGAGACCAATTATCATCGATCGGTATTTGCAGATATTTGAAACGGGCATCACTTTCGAACGCATTCGGCAAATTTCTGGTCACATTGACAACATAGTTGATGTTGTATTTCTGCAAGACGCTGATGTCAGACGCGTTGGCCGCATTGCCCAAATACAAATACGGTATAATTTCCACTGGAAATAAGCTGCACGAGTCGACTTTGTAATCCGGCCCGGATGGTTCCAATTTGGCAATCACATCCGAACCGTTACCGTTACTGTTTGGCATGACCAAGCTGATCGTCTGTGCTCGAAGAGGTCCGCGGTTGAGCTTTCTTGTACTGCTGCTGCTGCTGCTGCTAGTGGTAGCAGTTGCTGTTGTTGTTGTTGTTGTTGCTGCGGTTGAATTGAGCCTGTTGACTTCTGAATCGCCAACGCCAGCTTCAACATCGGCTAGACGCAACGCCTGCATCTCAGTGAGAACACAAACGCTGACTTTAGACGAACAATTGATGAAAAAGTCACTTGCAGATCTTGACGCCAATTTTTCACTGCTGGCGTCGACACAAAACTCTGGATATTCGGTCAAAAATTGTCCCACTGAATCTATAAAAACAATCCAAAAATCAAGAGAAGAATCACAACAAATGCTGCATGCACAACATATCCAATAAAAAGTATGCAAAAATGATCAAATGAACGCGAACGCGTGTGTGGTCGGTCGATCGTATAGCATACTGGCAATGGTCGACAAAATTATAATTCTAGCAATTGGTGGAAAAATAAAAAAGACCAACGGACATCCGGTAGGCAAGCTAGAAAGCGAGAGAGAGAGAGAGAGAGAAAGAAAGAGAGAATTTACAATCGACCCAGATGAATACAGCACAACACTGTGATATGTGCTACTCAATGAGCAGACTGTAGTTGTCGACCAATAAAAATTGACCGACGGCAAACAGGAAACTGCTGGAACCAACCGACCGCAACCCGCCCACGCTGACGCACCACCGGTTCGTCTCATTGATCTTTAAAAAGCCCTCTGCTACGCATGATAACAGAACGGATACACATCTGCATTTGATCACCAAAAGAAGAGAACACAACACAGAGAGCTAGAAATGAACGAATCATTGAACAGCAGTGGAGTTGTGATGAATGAATGAATGAATGAATGAACGTCGAGGACGATGTGTAAAATTTGAAACGCTAATCACACGCAAATTCATTTAATTCATTCATTGGTCAGTTCGCCCGCTCGTTTATATTTCATTCATTCATTCACCTGCTTCAATCAATAAATACTATTTCGTGGTTGTTCAGATAAAATTACAAATATCGAGTGGAAATTTTCATAAAAAAAATTAAAAAACAAAATATTAATAATAAGAATAAGAAATAAGAAAAAAAAAATTATTTAAGAAAATCAACCGACTAGAAAGAAAGTGAACTCAAAAACACGCATTAGCAAAGAGCAGCAACAGCAGCAGCAGAGTAGGCGTTGATTAATGTTTGCTTTTTCAAAAGCTGACTTTCAAGGTCTGCGCGCGTTGGAAAAGCGAATTTATTTAATTCCACGTCGATCACACCAAGCACCTGTCGACGTCGATCCGATGAGAGAAAACGCTTCAACACATCCTGCTCTGCATCAATTTGGCTTTTCTGAATGAATACACGTCAAAGTACTTATGCAATAAAGCGAAACACCTGCCAAATGACAAGCAAGCTGGTCAACCGACCGATGGATATGTTCCAAATGATGCTTCAAAACGAAACTCAATTCAATTCACCACAGCACATCAATTCACACACACACACACACACACACACATTATATAAAATACACACACGGACAGAGACTCAATAAATAACACATCAAAATAAATTGCCAAGAAAAATTAAATGACGATGTTGCACAGATGGGATTGCCGGATGTCGGCCATCCTCCAATGAAAACTGGTCCAATGTCCTGCTGACACCAACGCAGCCAAGCATCTCGTCGCTTCATCCATTCATTTAATGCGACATGTTGGTGGTGATAGTGCGGTGGGGGTGGTGCAAGGAGGTAGGAAATATTAATCAATACCTACTCACTCACACACTCTCACATACCCGCCATTCATTCGCAGATGAGAAGAATTTGCTAATATTTTTTTCTTCTTCACCAAACATTATTAATCAAAATGATGATAATAATAATTTTTTTGTTAATTAAATGACAACTAAACTAAATGAAAATAATAAAGCAATATATTTTAATGTTCAAATTGACCACCAAATTATCACCGTTGTGAACTAACTGACTAACTACTACTACTACTACTACTTAAGCTTACTACTAGTAATAGTAGTAGTAAAGCGGCCACTGCTTTCGTGCCAGCCAAAGCAGCAGTGCAGCAATAAATAAAGACAGTTGTTCACGTTATTAAAAGGAGGTAAAGAAAAAAATTTTCCACACACACCCAGCACTACACAGTCGTTGATTAAAAATAACCACCAATAGTAATGTAGCGGAGGAGTAGAAAAGCGGGGGTGTTGGCATTACTAATTAATCCACACGTGCAGCAGATTAATGGAAAAATAAAAATTGAATAAAAATTTAACATAAGATGGATAATTAATTATGAAAATCAGAGATCAACTTTGAAGATTAAAAAAAAATTACATCACATCCAAGTGAATGATGCAAAAGCAAAAAAGAAAAAAAGAAAATCATTCCAAAAATTCGATACGTGATAAACTTTAGGAAATATAGTAGAGATTTATTATTTTTTGAAATAAAATATTTTTTAAAAAAATCATAATAATTAATAAAGAAAATTATGTAAGAAAAAAAACTAAGAGAAGATTAGGAATGACACGTAATAATAATGAATAAAAGAGATGTAAGAGAGGAGAAAAGTTGGAAGAAAAAGAAAAGAATGAAAGGATGAATGAATGAATAAGAATGAGAAGAAAAACAATAATGATATGAAGAATAAGAATTAGCACGGTCAGCGGCACAATTGGCTTGATCCACAGGAGGGCAAGGAGAGATTTTTTGATCTCAGAGGGGTGCGGACATATACTAGACTGGTGACTGGCCTAGGAATTTGATTGGTCGATTGAGTAGAGGAGAAAATGGAAAAAGAAGACATTTGAGAAAAATGAATGGCTCAATTTTGCTGCCAGCCAAGCACAATACGCCGGAAGTGGACCGGCTTATGGAATGACAGCTATTCAGGTCAGCCAGTCTGCATGGCTGCCAACTACCGGAAGTTCTGCAAAAGTCATGCTGTCAAGTGGCGGCTAGTTGCAACAGCCATAACACCAACAAAAAAAATTGCTAATAACAATAAGGCGTTGGCATGTTTCCAAAAAAAAAATTGCTTAGAAATTTAATTTATTCACAAAAATAAGCTTTTGAGATGAGAGAAGAAACACAGATACTTACTTATCCGAGTGTGAAGGAGAAAAGAAAATTCATCATCAACCCATTACTTTTATAAGTTGGAAATATATATATCTATCCAATAAATAAATAAATAAATAAATAAATAATAAGAAAACAAATCACCGTAGTACAGATGCTGCCTGTTGTAAATGATCATCCATCCCCAGAACTGAACTTAAATCATATTTCACAAACGACCTCCAAAAAACAAAAATCAAGCTTCTTTCTTGATCATTAATATATATATTTTTTTCAAAAACCAACAAACAATATATAAAACCTGCTTTCTAAAACTGCAACCTTTGCTTCTTCCTGTACACCAGAGGAGGTAACATTGTCGAATCAATGAGCATTAAAAATAAAATTCCCAATGACGAACACAAACTCCGGAAAAAAAAACAGTTGTTCATAATTAGTAAAATATGATTTAAAAAAAAAAAATTCTACAACGATCAATCAATCAATTGTTCAAATTATTTTTTAATTAACTCTGCCGTTTATTGCTGATAAAGATGGAACACTCAGAGCAACCAACTAACAATTATTAAAATAACAGCAACTTTTTTCTATTGAATTATTTTTTTAATCAACGTGTTCAGAGAAATAATTGTTCACATATAAAATTCAATAAAGAATCAAGAAACAAAAACTTTTCCCCTTTGATTGAATACAGTTTCAATGGACACCACGTTGAAAAATCACCACCGCCTCCAACACAAATTGACAAGCTACTGTATACAAACAAACTTGGTGTGTGTACTGATAAAAATGCAAATATCAGAAATGAAAAGGTCAACAACATTGAGCATTAATCAGTGGAAACGTTCGTCATTATGTAGTTGGGAAAAAGCAATTACAATAAAAAGAGAATAACAACAAGAAATAATTGATGAATATTAAAATTTCAATTAAAAGCATACTGTCAACTTGAGTGTAGAAAATTAAAAAAAAAAATTATTTTTGGCATTTGTGTGAACGGCTTTTGATGAGGCGTGGAATTTTGTATAAATAAAAGGAAATTTTCAAAATTTGAATAAAAGTTAATTTTTGAAAAAAAAATAATAATAAAGACAAAGCTGTTGTTGTTGTTGTTGTTGATGGTGGTGGTGGTGGTGCGTACAAAGATGATGATGTCATTTATGCAAAATTTCAAAGCCGACCTGGTTAAGATAAAAAGAAGCAACAACAGCAGCAGCAACACTTGACGTCACCACTTGGAAGATTCTCTTCCCCGCCCCCGTTTTGCAGAACAAATGCAAATATAACCAAGATGGCCTCGAAAACAATGCGTCATCATGATAATAAATAATAATTAGAATAAAAAAACATCAACATCATCCATATAATATAAGAACTTGGAACTTTGAATTGCATATCTCATCATTTTTCTCATCTATGAAATGAAAATATGAATCATCAAGTCAGTTTTACTAAATCAGTACTAATATCTTTGAATAAAAAATTAATAATAATTGAAATAAAAAAAAACCATTTCCTGAAGCCATTCATGGACAAGCTGAAAAGTATGCTGTAGTGATGATGACGGTGATCGATCGTCGTCAATGCTGCCGCAATTGCTGCATTATAGGATGCGGCATATTTCAAGCAAGCAAAAGTCAATCCTGGGGCTTTTCTCTCGTTCGCCTGCCTGCTTGCTGCTGTTGATCATGCTATTTTCCCCCTCTGCCATTCAACAAATTGCAACTGCCCAACGTACTCTTTTCTTCTCTACTACATGCATGCACAACAATGATGATAGTAATGATGAAAAATATTTTTTTTTTTTTAAATAATATTTTTATCTTGATAATACATGCACAGCTCGTATGGTAGCGGTTGGTGGTTGTTGCTAGCAGCATTGTCATTTTTCGAAAAGTTAATTAATAAGAAAATCGAACGAACAAAGAAATTTCAATAACGCCTTTAGAAAAATAGGTGTGCCCAGAGATAATGACAGCGGTGAAATTATGATCTACACAAATCCTACGCAAAACACAATGAATGAATGAATGAATGAACACTTTCTCGTTTTACCTGTTATTATTGAAGTGGGAAAAAATATTTTTCAGCAAAAACGAAAAAAAATACCTATCAATCAACATAACAAACACAATTACTTCCTTTAACCAATAAATCATTTTTACATATTATGATACTAGAAATAATGAAATTATTATTATTATTATTATTATATAAAAAGAATTGAACAGTGTTGTCAGTTGGTGAAGTGAAAAGAAAATACATTCCGAGATTGTGCCCTTTCACATTCATTCACAAACGACATTCATTCAATTATCAATCTCGTAAAATAGTGAATCGCTTGCCAAAGCGTTCGTTCGTTAATCAACTAACTCTTCAAGCTTTCACACATTTTCTACGCAAATATTCGACATGAGAAATTCAATAACAAGAAAAATCGAACAAACCAACCAAGCAACAATAATTATGATAAAATATTTTTTAAAAAATAAAAACTTTTCAATAGATTAAATTTATTGAACCATTTGTAAAATTAAAAAGATCCACCACTACACCGCAATATTATACATACTATATATGTGAATCAATTCAGTAAACAAAAAAATTATTAAAAAATACGCAAATTTTTCTTTTAAACAATCTTATCAACAAG
Organism: Trichinella pseudospiralis; assembly: GCA_001447645.1. NCBI lineage: Eukaryota > Metazoa > Nematoda > Enoplea > Trichinellida > Trichinellidae > Trichinella > Trichinella pseudospiralis. Next base: position 43,050 of record JYDV01000092.1, on the reverse strand, counting down.
AAACAATAACAACAACAACTTTCGTCATTGAACATGAACAATAGAAAAACAAGATAAAAAGAAAAAGTTTGTAAAGAATAAAGAAAAAAAATGAGTGTGGGCGGCTGCTAATGGAACACTGGCAAAAGTAGCAGTTTGCAAAATTGAAAAAAATTAACTTTTCCCCCACTTCCGCTTGAATTGAGAAAAGCTTTGTTTTTTTTTTTACTTTTTTATTTAAAGTGAACATTAAAAAAAAAAATATATATATATATATATATATAAGAGAAAAGATGCGCATGGGAAAACAAAAAGCCTCTTCAACTCTGAACTTCAGCAGCAGTTACACTTTTCAAAAGTAGAAAGAGGAATTTTCCAACATATTTTTTTGACAACAATATTATCATCTATCAAACTGTTGAAATGAGATTGAAAAATGCTCAAATATTCCAATTTCAATCAATATGTCAATCGTAGGTCAATTGAATTTCATTGACAAAACAGCTGCAAGCTCAATTTGACAATTTTACCAACAACAACAACAACAACAACAACAACAGCATAGCATATATAAGAGGGAAAAGAAAAAAAATGTATATATATATATATATAATCTAAGCTTTTAAACAGCTGAGGAAGAAGAAAATAAGAGACAAGCAAATTCTGCTAAATTGAAAAATCTCCCAATAAACATTCAAATGACCATTTTTGCTTCACACACACATTCATCAAAAAATTTGCATAATACAAGAAAATAAGATCATCAAATTGTGATAGTAGATTTTGATTGAATAGAAAATTGTAGAAAAAACGCTGGACATTCAGTGATAAAAAAATTAATTAATTTCCTTTTTTGCATTCATTCTAGTGGTAATTAATTGCAAATAATCAATGCAATGCTTGATTATTGTTGTAGAAATTAAAATTTGAAAAAAGAAAGCAATTCAACATCACACAAGAAAAAGAGATCAAAATGATGGCATAGTTTTGATTGCCGGTCACCTCGAGACTTTACTGTTATATACATATATATATGTATATATATATAATATATATATATAATGAATGATCAAAGAAAGCTATTTTGTTATTATCTATTTTGACAAGGTCGACTTTAAATTTATTTCTTTTTTTGTTGAGGAATAACTTTTCACAAGCACCGCCGACAATGATGATGATGATGATCCCCTGTGGAAAAATTTCAATTGGACAAAAAAGAAATAAAAATATTGCCAAATATGCATATTATTAAAATTCTGAACCGATTGGGGCAACTTTTTATTTAAATGAAATCCCAAGAACAATTTTTCTATTTTTAAATTGAACAAAATTGCTGCTTTTGTTTCTTCTTCACGCGTCAAATGTTTCTAGCAACACAGCGGGGCCCCTCTGCTGTGCTCGGCTGCCTGGCAGGCAGGCAAGCATTGTGCTGGTGATTTTTGTTCGCTTTCCGTTGCCTACGGCTATTCAACTACTCTCAATGCCAAACAACAATTGTCATTGCTGAGAAAAAGAGCAGATTTATAAAATGATGAATAATGATAAAATAATTTTTCACCAATTATTTTGAAAATTCATCCACACCAACCGAACATTATTGCAAATTATTGATAAATCATATTTTTCCTGTGAATTGATGATATACATTAGTTTGAAAATGCAATAAAAATAATGTCCAAAATTTATGGTTCCAAGATGACCTCAGCATGCAGAAGAGAAAAAATTTAAAAAAAAATTATTTTTTACCTTGCAAAATAAAGACGTGGCAGTTTTCTTCTTGCAATCTTTTGTAGATCAACGACGAAATTGATGAATCGCCACCGTCGACCAGCACTACAGTATCACCAGAATGGACAGCGTCCATCAGCAGAGAACTGGCGGCAACGGTGCCACGTTGAAGACGCTTGTGAAGCAAAGTCGGCAGGACGAGGTTCACCGAGCCGGCAATGTGCCGGCGTTGGAAGTCGTTCGGATGGCGCAGGTCAATCACCGACAATTTCACCGAATGGTCAATGGACAGTTGTTGGTCACCACGAAGTACAGTAGCCAGCCACAGAGTGGACACGAAACGTTTTTCCTCGTCCATAATTGCACAACAACAACAACAACAACAACAACAAATAAAATAAAAGAAGAAGAAGAAGAAGAAGAAGCCGACAACGCTTCAAACAATTTCTTTCATATGTTCCAAGTGAAACAAATCAAGCCAACGGACAAGCGACAGGCGCGCACCAAGCAGCGCAGCTGACAACTAAACTAAAAGCTAGCTGCCAATGAATGGGATTCGGCAAGTGACACAAAACCATCGCTGCCGCCAATGCTTGTCACGTGATCCATCGGGCACAATGCCAATGGCAAGCCAATAAAAAGCGCTGTCTGGTGACAGTAGTATTAAAACTCGGACTGGCCTTTTTATATTAAAACAGATTTTTGGTTAGATAATTTACAAATGAACAAAAATGTCACATAATATTATAAAAATGGATGTTGAAAAGAAAGAATGTGCCGCTTGGATTGAAATGAAATCATAATCGTTCATTAAACAAAAACACAATCGTATAAAACAATAGAAATCTTATTCAATGCATCTTCTTTTACAACAAATCAATTCGTACTTGATTGCAACAACAACACCAACAAAAAAAATAACTTTAACTCTTTTTATCTCATCTACTATTCAAAAATAAAAACTGAAACAAAATTCAACTTACCGGCTAATTTTCACCGACAAACAACAACAATATTAAAATTTCAACAACACCATTCCATCGAACACACTGGAAATTATTTCATTTTCAAAAATGAAAAACAATCACAATTCTACAGTATGCAACGTGAGCGAAATTTACCGCGAAAAATTTACCAAAGTTCAAATACAGAAAACTGGAATTGAAAGAATAATAATAATTTTTAAAAGAAAAAACACCGTTTTTTCCACAATTCTTTTCTGCAAGGCAAGATGCATTGACCTACATTTGATTGAACTGATCATCAATTTCAAAACCACATTATCGAATGTTGATAAATATTTTGAAATTAACAGTAGGAAAAAGTTGAACAATTAATTCAATCTTCAATTTCATTTAATTCTTTGTTTCAATTTTTTCAAAAAGAAAATTTTTATTTCACTCAAATTTTCCATTTATAATAATAAAATGTATAAAATTTCAAAAAAAAATACAATTCTTTTTTTCTTAACCCTGCTGACCTAATTTTCAAAAAATATGATAGTACGATTGTGGCCGAGTGAGAAATGATCAAACGGCAGGGTGTTGTCGTACAAGTTTTTGTCGCTGATCAAAATTGTAATATTCGGCCTGAATGAATTTATGATGCTGCATAATAAATGGATGACAAATTCCAACGGTGTTGCTATTTTTGTGAACAAAGCCGACCTGCGGCTATTCGACCTGTATTTTCAACCGATGACAAAAATTTTTCAAAAAATATTATTCACAATGGGACACCGCCAAATTCAACAGACCGACTAGGATCAGTAGGATAGAAAATTTGGCACCGACTCATCAAGCGTTTCAATCCCTTAAATAAATAAATAAATTTATTTATTTATTTATTTATTTATTAAAAAAGACATTTCATTTACTTGAATGTACTTCCGTTGGGTCTCATCGTTCAAAACGTGAGCAACATTACGAACGTAAAGTTTCTCACTTCCCGGACGTTTGTGTATACCAGAAGCAGTAACACCAACTGGCCAAGGAGCATTGCCTATTGCCATTTGCATATAATGATTGTTCGCTTCGATATAATTGCGATTCAAAAGGCAAATAGTAATGTTGACCAAATGTTCTCGAATGTCGCTAGCTACGGACTAAAATTCAAAACTGAAAATATCTTTTCACCAAATCTACTAAATTTACATAAAATTTCAACTGTCTGAACAACGGCTGCAAATATTCCCTGGTTTGCGAGTGCGTCGAGGCGGCACGTTTGCCGTTGGCGGTTCGTTTCACTTCATCCGTACGTGAGTTTAATTCCATTGCCCATTTTTTCATTATAAACTAAATCAAATTATTCTGTTACAGTGAGATTTTTCAAAATTCAAAAACATTAATTTACACTGAAAAAATTATGCACCAATTCACAATCCAGTTGAACATTGCCTTTTTCCAATTTTTTTGACATTTCCTAAAATTTATTAACAATTAGTACTTGAATTTCAGATAACAGTAAAGATCCATTGATAATCAAAAAAAATTTTCACCCAAACTTTACCATCAAATCAGACATGGTCATATCAATATCATCTTCGTAAACATCGAGGTTCTCTTCACTTTTATTTGCTCGACTGAAATCTTTCAAATATGGTTTTTGATTACGCTCAAAATCTTCACTACACTTCTAAAAAGTATTTTTTTTAGCTGTTTTGTGAAATGCTTCGCATTTTTTCTTAATTTCAAATTCTAGTACCGTTTCAGTCTCTTCATTTTCTAAACGACTGAGTCGCTTAATCACATCAGCGTTGCTTTCGCCGAACATTCTGACCGGTTCATTTCGTTCTCGCAATCGATCAACAGTCTGCAATACAGGCAACAAACAATACATTTGAATAAAAACAATATCACGGTAAGTTCTGTTACTTCGGCAATTTTTGACAAATCGAAATCCACATCTTCTTCTTCACAACAGTCATTTGTCGAATCATCTTTTCTCTAATTATAAATATACATTCACAGAAGTGCATAGATTTTTATTCATCTCAGATTTTTTAAGAGTAAAAAACTAATTTATTAGCACAAAAACTGCTGAACTTACATCAGCAATTGAACCTGATTCTTCTTCATCTTGCTTCAGTTCTGCATATTTGGTAGCTACTTCACCACGTCTGAAAAATTTCTTGTTTGGCTCCTAAGTGAAATAAATTATTTCTAAATTTCAAAGTAAGGTTGAAAACCAATAACGATTATATTTTGCAGATTTTTAATTATTTCCAAAACAAAAGTTATCAGTTGATTTTTTATTGAATATTATATATGTAGCGTTTACATATTTTCATTGCAATGGAAAAAAATTCCCAATACATTAGGTAAAAAGACCATGCTAATTTTTGCTTTAAATTTCAAACTGCCATTATTTAAGATCATTACTGAAATAACCTACCTTTTCTTTGAATGTTTTTAAGAAATTTCGTTTTCTTTCCAATTCAGCTTTCAACGAATCCATTATTTGACTAATAAATTACAATGTACAATCTTTCTTAAAAAGTGATGAAAAACAAGTATTATGTTATTTTTACAGTACTTTTTGACTTTCAAGTTTAAATTGTGCTTTTCAAGGACAACTTTCACTGAACTTTGATTGTGTTAAGTTTTTTTATTGTAAGTATTTGTTATTTAACATTGTAAAGATTCATTATATATACATACATTATGATTTATAGACATACATGTAGAAATATCTAGGTTATTTTTCATTCATTGGACGTGCTAATTTGTTTTTCCTGTTGGAAACAACATAATTAAGCGTTGATTGAAAGTGGAGAATTGATAAAGAAGTACAATCATTTTCAAATGGCACAATAATTTTTCTTTCATTTTGAAAAATTGCGACTGATTTCAATAGAAGTTTTGCGCAATGCATTTTTAATTTCACGAATGCTTATAAATTAATGAGAAAAATGAGTTTGAATCAAACTTTCCGGTAAATAAGCAATAAACTTCACTGGAAATTATTAATAAAATTTAACTTGACGTCAGTGAATTGAAATGCATTGCAGTGTAACATTAGAAAATGGAAATCACTAGGTGTTGATTAGTTTAATTGTGTAGTGTTGCATCATCTTTTTGTTTTATTGTTGCTTTTTAAAATGAACTGGGATTTTTTGCTTAATCAAAATCCTCCTATGTAATTTATGTGTTATCGTATTGTTATCGTGAATACCTGCTTGAAATCTTTATCATAATAATGTATAATTGTGATCAGTGCGATTAACTACTGTTTCATTTTTTTTTTGAATAATAAATCTTTAATTTATTAAAATTGAATATATTTTTACTATTTCACTTTTGTATGCATAATTGAAATTGATCTAGTTTACCATGGTGAAGCTTCGTGATTTATTTAATTAATATATTTATTATCTCGATTGTTGATTTTCACCAGAGAAATGTTTTGCAAAATGAAATTCTTTTGAAAATCAGGTTTTATATTATTTATTGTTACTGATGCCTAAAATTATATTGCATTACAATATAATTGCAGATAACGCTTTCGGACGACATGAATGCAGCAATGGTTTGAATTTATAAGTTTAGAAAAGCAACAGTATAGTTTATGGATAGATGATTATATTGTATCATTGCTGTGGTGGTCGTGGATTGCAAGGCGACAGAATATACCAAAATTGAATTGACCGTTGCTTATATGGCAGTAATATATGGAAGAAATCTTCAAAATATATCTGATCTATGGTCAATTATGTATAAATTCAACAGTGATTGTCAATTTGACATCTTCAATGATCATGGCTAATTCACAAGGTTGAAAGCATTTGGAAGAATTTCTCCATCACAATGCTGAGCATTATTTTGAAAAGCAGAGGGAAAGACATGGTTCATATATTCGAATCTCTATACACTGCAGAGAGGTGTCGGTGGTGATGTGATTATACTGAAATTTTGCGCTCAACAATGTGGTGAGTTGATATTTTTGTTCTTATGCAAATTTGCTTTTGTTGAACTTTAACCTGGGTAAAATGTTTGCATATGTGAATGGTTGAACAAGCCTACCGCGTACCGTAAAATGACGCGCAGGGAATCAGTTTACAGATCAACAATATAGATAACTGAATTTTACAAGAGCCTATATTAGCAAGTTGCATGAATTGGGTGAAAAGTATAAAATTTTATAAAATTGATCTTTTAGATGAACTTATATAATTTTTTAAATTTACAAAGTTGGCATTATCAATAAATCAGTATAAATAAAAAGTAGAATATTTATTTATGCTGTGTAAAAATGGTAGATTTTGAAAAGAATTTTCCAGTATCCTGATTAAATTTGCCTATTGAATATATTGACGATGATGTTTTGCGTCACGTTGCCTTTTACTTTAATACCAATGCTAAATTGTTGTGTGATAAGCTGAGCGAGAGAAAACGTTGTTTAGGAAAAAGTAAATTTCAATTCACTAGGCGTGGGAAAGGTCAGCTTTGATCAAATTACGGATAAAGGTGATGTAACATTTCAGTGAAACTTTGTGCAGATCATTTTTAAATTCATGCTATTTTGATAAATCTTCAATGTAAATGAAAAAAAATAACTTATTTCAACTATAAATTCTTCCTCCGGGCAGTACTGTTGCAGACTTTTGCCTGTTGGCTATTTTGTTGTATTATTATTTTTTTAAGTAATAATTTTATTAAACTTATCTGGGATTTTTGATTTTAAAACAATCAAAATTTAGCCAAAGACAAAACATTGGACAAATGTCACAACAGCAATATTCTTCAGCCTTTATATTTTTCATAATACATTGTTTGCTTTATGTTTATTCATTTTGTAAAAGTGCATTTTAATTAATTAATTAATTAATGTTTAATATTTTTTCTTTTTAAAAAGAAATTTTGCAACAGTCGTTTAACATTTGTTGGATGTTTTGTTCTGCATGAAAATTAACAAGTTGCCATTTTCTGTTTCATTCCAACAACATCAATAAGTTGTAAGTGTAAAATGTCACGACCAAGCAGCAGAGATATGCACAAACTTCTATATATATGTATGTATGTATGTATGTATGTATGTATGTATATATATATATATAGAGTATATTATACGTGGGTGCATTTCCTGCTTTTTCGAACGTGCCGCCATTGTTGAAGCATTTGACAGCTTCAAGTCGTGCAACTCCAGCATGCAGCAAGAAGCTTTTCTGAATGTCGAACAGCTGTGGACATTTATTGTTGTTGTTTCTGTTGTTCATTTTTCTTCCTTCACATCACAACACCATTGAGAGAAAGCAACGGCTAACAACTAGCTAACTGAGCAACACTACTACTATTACTATTACTACTACATACGCGTTCTTTTTTTTTAAAATAACTTTTCATCATCACTTTATTAAAAAGGTATCCGAATTCTTCCTTTACATTGTTGTATTGATCATAATCATCGGTGGCGTTGACCATGGCCAAATTTGAAGTCAGTTGCCTTGTAGTCGATCAATTTTCTCTTGCTTCTTCTCTTTCTCTTTTCAATACACTTTTTGATGAAAATTTCGATTGCAAATTTGGTTCATTTTCTTGGAAAAGGAAATTTTAATTTTTCATTTATAAAATTATGCATTTAAATTTCATACTGTTTACCGGAAACGGACACTGCATTGAAAGTGGTGATGAATTTTTCGTTGCAACTGATGCGTTGGAGTTTTATATCATTGCTGGCACGCGTTTCAGTGACAAACGGCAACAATTGTGAACAAAGCGGCCCCTGCCAGGAGTGCAAAGGTACGTTGTGAATTTTGAAGAAAGAGCAAAAGTGGTGCTACGTTGAGGCTGATGAATGAGAAGCATGTTGAAGGGAAGAAGAAAGAGAGAAGCTTAAAGGCAGGGGAGAGGGGGCATTGTTGAAGAGAGCTAGAGTGTGTGTATGTGTGTGTGTGTGTTTGGAGAGCAGAGCATTTGAATCGAAAATGTGTTATTGGTCGGTTGGAGGCAAAGTTGCGGCACCGCCACCGTCTGGCGGACATAAAGCGTCGCGCCTTTGAGCTTCCTTACTTAATTTGTATGCTGGCTTTTGCATTTCAGTCGGCCGGACCTGTAGAAATGAGAACCCCGCAGTTGGGTTTTCCTTTCTGCAACCTACTGCTGTTCGTGATCACGGTTTGCATTATGCGAGAAGCTTCGGGTACGATTTGCGATTTTGAATCTTCCTGTCAATGGAGTTTTGAACCTCCATCTTCGGAAAACGGTTTTCGCGTTGTATCCGGCACAGAAATATCCGGCCAATCTGGTGGGTGATTTTTACAGTAACTTGATTATTTGTTCGAGTAAATTTGTTTTTTTTTTTTGGTTCTTCGCTTTACAGGTCATTATGCTTATTTTGGCACGTCGAACAACGAAGAAACTGTGGCCAAAATTGTCAGTCCATTTTTCCAACATACGGCCACGCATTGCAAGCTGAAATTTCGCTATCGACTGCACGGCATGCCTAGAACAGAGCTGATTGTTGTGCTAGAAACTATGCCAGATCGGTTGAACGCAACTCGACCACCGATGCAGTTGAAAATGTTTCCAGCAAAAATAGGTGTTGTTTCGAAGTAAGCTTTTTGATCATTTTTTCTTCTTTAAATTTTATTTCAATTTATAATAATCAATCGCATCCCGTGTTGTTGAGAAGCTAGGAGGGTACAGGACAGGGGTAGTCAGATATTGCAGCCTTTTTTTTCCTTGTAGCCGAGTCAGATTGCAAAAGGCAGAGAACTGCCGTATGTCAGCATATTTGCAATGTCGATAATTAAAACTTGTACTGCACACACTCAAATGCTGCTATATTAGCTACAAATTGCATTGCATTGAATTGCATTGCGTTGCATTCAGGCAACAATTGCTGCTCTTTGACGTTGACAAAGGTTGAGCTCGACTGGCAGATTGTGAATAGTGACGCGCTTTCTTTGTCACATTTTTCAACTATTACTCACAACAACTAACGGATGTATTTTATTTAAAAGAAAAAAATTAAGAAATCAACAAAGAAGAGAGGGAAAAAGCAATTCTCGAAGAATATTTAAAATTCTACGCCAACATTCGATGAGAAGACACTTCATCACTTATCACTGTGCTTTGTTATTTTTCATTTTATCTTCTGCATGTATATATATATATATAACGGCTAATGTAGCTTGCAGAATTGATTGAGAAAATTTTGAAGCAGCCATTTACTGATGGATTGAACTGTGGGGAATATGTGCTAGCCCATGTCCGGTGCCAATCGTTATTTGTCAGTGGGTAGACAACGACCATATATACCAGAGAAATGGCAATTCTTCCGTCATCACTTGTCCGTTTAACTTATCATTTTTCAATCATCAACTTTGGATGCTGATTTTTCAATTTTAATAAGCTTCTTCATTCAGACAAAAAACGGAAGCAATCACAATTTCTTGCTCTAATAATATACTGGTTAATTAATGGAAATTCTTTTTTTTCTTAAATTAATGCACTATAACATCTGACTTCATTTTGCATTTTGGTTCCTTAAAATTCAATATTCACTTATATTATTTGTTACTTTTTTTAAAATTTTATTAATAAAATGAAAAGTGAAATGTAAAAAAAATCATATTTTGATTAAAATTTAAAAAAAGACAGTTGTGGTGATTTCTTATTTTATGCTATACACAGAAAGGATGTTTGTTCAAATGAAGAAGTCACTTTTAGCTTGAGTCGAGCGTTGTTCAAATTTTGAATGTGAAGAAATGGTCAAATGCACCGCTAGTGTATTAGTGTTGAAAAAGCAGTTAGCTGTTGTTGTTAGCTGCTTTTATGAGCTGAAAATTAAGTTGGCAGAAAAATTGAATTTCGGATAGTCGCGGTGATCATCGGGTCGATTGATTTGCACTGGCCGTTTTTGGAATGTGATTTTTGCCATTTTGAACACTTTGGCTGCAATTGCAACAGAAATTGAAAGAAGATGAAGAGATTGAAAATTATTCAGTAGTAGAAAGTGTTGGTTGTGAAAAGGAGGGTTTGTAACAAGCAAGAGCAGAGCTTAATAATGTTTAGAAAATGGCAAAGTTGCCAGTGAAGTTGGACAAAATTTATTTTATTGATTTGCAGTTGTGAAAGTCGACCTGATCGTACTTTAATAAAGGGTTTATTGAATATAATTTTAAAATTCTCAAATCATATCATAATACTGAAGAGGAACACTTAATCGTATCAGGCATTTTTTCACTTGTTTCCATTCATAATAACATTGTTACATTTAATATGCTTAGTTTTTGCTTAGCAGTCTTTTCAATTAAGAAAAAATTTTTCATATATTTTAAATTAAGTGTGGATTATATGGTGAATGTGAGAAATGAGTGAATTGTTTGTGTTTGTTTGTTTGTTTGTTGGTTGAAAGAAGAAATGTTGGCAGATTTATGACTTAGAACGCTTTTCACTATTGGCTTCATTAGCCAGAAATACTTGGTCGAAAAGCATGAGTGAGTGAAAATTTCTTTTTAATTGATCTTGTTTACCAAAAAGAAAAAATTTTAATTTTCATCTGTTGCATAACGCATTGAAGAATCATGAAGAATGTTTGTGGAACAAATGTTGAAAAGAATGAATTATTTTTTTTATGGAACCTAACAAAAAATAGAATATACGCTTCTTGTTAAGTTGAATAAATTAAAATTTAGCAGTTGGCGTATTCCACTCATTCACGCTTGCCATTTTTGCGGATAATTGACCGAGCTCTGCTTACTCTTGGCTAGAATGGCAGATGTTTGGCGAAAAGTTACATTTCAAAGCTAGTCATCATCTTTTGCCTAGGCATTTGTATGTTGATTAGCGGCGTCAGCTGGGCCAATGATGCATTGGTTTCGATGATGTGATTTTTCATCTATCTATCTACATCTTCAGAAAATCAAGTTCCCATTTCAGACAATTGACTAACTTACTGAGGCTAATAATAATAATAATAATGTTGTTATCAGCTATCGTTCTGTTGACAAACATGCCACCAGTTTAAAAGGGATTCAGCGGCAGATGGCTTTATCGTTGGGGTGGCTGAGGTTGTTTTAAATTTAAATAACTGTCTTTTTTGAGCGTACACTGATTTCAGATGGTCAGAAGAGATGGTCAACATAGGTCAGTTTCCTTGGCCGATGCGAATTCGATTAGAAGCTTGGCTCAATAACAAAAGAACCTCAAATCCGAGTGGCAACTATTCAGCTGACTGTATGATCGATCATATGCAGTTGGTCGATTGTGAAGGTTGTTTGACCATTTTGAGAACTGTTATTTATCATTGATTAATTAATTTTTTGTCTTTTTTTAAAGAGGAACTGTACCATACTGATTCTTGCATGAGCAATCGAACGGAAAAGTATCGTTGTCCTTCACATAAAGTTTGTATCGAATGGGATCAACTGTGCGATATGTCTTTGGATTGTTACGGCGGTGAAGATGAAGATGCTACATTGCACAATTGCTGTAATGAAAGCTCTCTTTTATATTGCTTGTTTAACGGCTATATTGCAATTGTTCTACTGCAGCTCAAGTTCCACTGGGTGCCCGGTGCACATTTGAGAATGGTACCTGCGGATGGACTAGCGATGCTATTAGCGAATTTCGTTGGGTTATTGCTAACGCTTCGTCCAAAATTTATGTCGACAAAGAAAGCCGAATTGCACAAAATGTTGTCGATCACACGCTGAGAAATTCATCTGGTATCTGATTGATGTGTTGTTGTTCATTTTTGAAAATTTTTGTTTCACAAATTTGATTTCAGGGCATTTTTTATTCGTGGAACCGGGTAGCAGTGAGAAAATGCTACGCGCTCATTATACAAGCCCGTTGTTTCCGGCAATGTCCAAATCGCTTCAAGATCCTGAATCGCCATACTATCAGCAATGTAGAGTAAGCAGTCATTGCAGATATATATATATATATATATATATATATATATTGTTGTTGCTTTTTTGCTTTGATATTCACATTTCAGATTCGCTTCTTTTATCATCATTTCAGCAGAGATTGGCATTCGGTATTTTTATTCCTAGTTTCACCCGACGGACGTGAACGGAGGAAAATTTGGGAAGAAGATAAATTGATGCCATCTCTTATTGATTATTACGATTTCTATTGGCACCGAGTATCAACGATAATTCCTTTTCAAGATAACGAGTAAGATGTGAAAAGAAGAAAACGAAGAAGAAGAAGAAGAAAAAATTTAATTTTTTCTTTTCCTCTAGCTACAAATTACAATTTGTTGCCATACGAATGGCAATATTTCATGGTAATTTTGGATTGGACGACATCTCTATGACACCTCAGTGTTTTTTACAAGGTATGCATATTAAACGCATAGTTGGTACAAATGATTACCTTGCTTATCAACGCTGCTTTTTTATGTTCTTCAACGAATGATCAGGTTTCAACGAAGCATCCTTGGCACCGGTGTACAATTTTTCCACATGCGGTGCTGCCGGTTCTTGGGGTCCAAATCAGACCATGTGCGACAGCGCATACAACAATACTCCAGTAGAGGTTAAGGTTTTGGATAACTGGAACAAGCAGGGCGTGCAAAGTTGGAAAGTTCCTTTTACAGGAGAATACAGGTAGGTGATTTTCTTTGCACATAACATTCCACATTGTGCTGTTCATTTTCAAAACTGAATTTTTCATCACCATTCTCATTCAAGAGTTGTAGCTGGAGGGGCAGCTGGTGGTTTAGTATTCGATCGAACCGGTAGTCCAACAATGTCCAACAAAGGTGCACTTGTCGAGTCGACATTTAATTTCACAAAAAATGAGCAACTCTGGATAGCCATTGGTCAACAAGGCCAGAATCCTTGCGCATCACTTGGTCCCGGTTCTGTAATGATGAAAACATTGAAAGTTTGTTTGCAAAAATAAATTGCACTTTCATTACATTTGTATTTGATTTTCTGCTGCTCTTTAGACCGGAACAGAAATTTGCAGTGAAACTAATCTGGCGAAACTTCGTGAAAAATACGATTTAATCGAACTGCCAGGTAGTGGCGGCGGTGGCGCAACATTTTTAGCCAAGGTAGAGCTAGATAATTGATGAATCACTTAAATTCAACTTTGATAAGTTACTTTGCATTTGAAAAAATTGTCGTTCACTTTTCAGATGAATATTACTGGTCAGAAGATGGGCAGTTTGTTGCTAGTTGCTGCGGGAGGTGGTGGACAATATTTTGGCGGCGGTGATTTCATGGATTCGGCCGGCCGGGATGCTGCGGAAACCAACGTCTCCAATTCTGGCTTATCCATGTCTCACGGCTTGAAGGTGATATCCGGCGGTGGAGGAGGCGCCGATCACGCCTCGCCCAGAACCCACTTGTTGCACATGCCCGAAGGGAGGACTTTCGCGGCCGGCGCTCGTGGCGGCGTATGCAGCAGTTTTGAATTTTGGAAAGCTGCCGGCGGTTTCGGCGGCGGCGGTGCCTCATGCGGACCAGGCGGTGGTGGTGGAGGCGGTTTTGTGGGCGGTGACGGTGGCAATTATTCACACGGTCAAGGCGGTCGATCGATGAGCTTCACGAAAACAGCCGTATTTTTTTCCGATCGAAATCCAGGTTCCGGCTTCATCTCCATATATCCATGCTTGAAAGTTTGTCCAGACGCGAGCATGTGCAGATTCATGGGACGTATGCAAGTTTGCATCTGCTACGATGGTCAAGTGTTGAACACTTCGGATGCAGTTTGTCAAAGTATGTATTTTACTGTTGAAAACAGAATTTTTATTTGCATAATAAATTATGAAAAGAAAATTTTCTTTTTTCCTTTCTAGTAAAACTCTCTCAAGCGTCTGATCTGTTCTCCACGTTGAGCGGCTTGTCAAATCAAGACAAAATTTTAATCATGGTCATATTCGCGTTTACCTTTCTCGCTGCAACGTGCTTTGTTATCTCGTTCATTGGTAAGTGCGTATGTTAATTTACTTCTGCTTGCTTGGCTTCAAGGCTAATTTGAAAGGAGATTAAGAAATATTTGTTCATTTTAGCAATTCGACATAAATGTCTATCTCGATTCGGGGCGAAAACTGATAAGAAAGGCTACACAAGGCCGGGAATGCCAATGGAACAATTTATTGGGCAAAATTTTCACAGTGAATACAATCCAAATTATGAATTTTTCAACAACGGCGACACAGCTTACAATTTGCAAGATCTCAAAGAGATTCCACGTTGTTGTGTGTTATTGATCAAGTAAGTTAGTTAGTTATTTTGTGCATATTTTGCATGATGTGAAAGGAAAGAAAGGTTTTTATTTTTAAATTTTTAAAAATACACCTAATTTTTAAATAAAAATACTTACCGTTGGTGAAAGAAGAAAGAAAAAAAATTGTTGAAAGCTTTCAATTTTTATAGGGGCATTTCCAAGCAGCAAATGCAACTGAACAAATCTGTTGATTGAGATGCAACGGAGATAATTAGGCTGCTGATCGCTTCTTGAAATAGAAATTTAAATTGATGAAAATTTATAAAAGCAATGAAATAAATGTCAGTAGAATTAAAATGTGCATAATAACAATGATTATGATAACATTAATTTTTTTGTTTTAAACTATTTTTATCGAACTTCAAAAAAATACTATGCTTTTAAACAAAATGAATTTGCCCTCAGCGCTGAACATTTGTTATCAGGAATGCTTTTTTTAAATATGTTTATTGAATTTGTTTATTCAAAAATAACTTTAAAGTGTTTAAATAAAATTTTCACTTCACAGAGCTCTTGGTCAAGGTGCTTTTGGCGAAGTTTACGAAGGTACGTTGGTCGGATTGTGTTCCGAGAAAGATGGATTGCCCGTGGCAGTTAAGGTAATCGTAATGACTGATATGAACATTCTTGCTGTAGACAGGATGTTTTTTATTAAGTAATAATTGAAGCACAGTGATGAAGAAAAAAATAAATTTTTCTTTTCTCAAAATTATTCCACTTTGACAAGATTAGATGAACTAAAGCTGGGTTAGTATGCAGTGACGAATTGCATGCTGGTGGTGTACAATTGTTGAGAGGGAGACTAATTAAATCTGCTTTGAACCGATAGATAGATAGAAATAGCTCAAGGAGGGGATGAATTTTTGCCCTCCCTCCTCCCTTTGAAGAGGATTGTTCATTTGTTTGATTGATTGCAATTCTCCTTTTCACTCTGACGCGGTGATTTGATCTCTAGTTGCACCGATGGGATGATGTTGAAATATAATAAGTGGCGTTCTTTGACTTTTACACATGGCAGTTGTTGTTGCCTGTTGTCACAATTCCATTGTGTAATGCTTCAATGGCAATGATTTCCTTCATATTGGAGATCAATTAGTAGTGATTTTTAATCCTGACCGACAGACAAATGGGAAATTTTGTTCAAATTCTTTTTCTTCCCTTGCAGTTGGTTGCTTCTTTTTCACTTATAAAATTGGAATCAGTTTAAAAAATTATTTATTTATCCCACAGTATGTTATCATTGTTTTTTCAAATTAATGGTAAGAATTTTCAGACACTGCCCGAGTACGCTTCTGAGCAAGCGCAGATGGATTTTCACATGGAAGCCATGATTATGAGGTGTGTAAAGTGGTCATATTTGTTTAAATATATTAAAAATTAATTGAATTATCAATACTTTCAGCAAGTTTCGTCATCCGAATATTGTACAGTTCCACGGAGTGTGTTTTGAAAAAATGCCGCGGTTTATTGTGCTAGAACTGTTGGCTGGCGGAGATCTGAAAACATTTTTAAGAGAAAATCGCCCTAAAGAGGTGAGTTATTTTTATTTTCAAGTTTATTTATAATGACAAAGCAAATTTTTGAGCAAAAAATAATTTTATTTTCAAGTCAATTTAATTTCCGTATTTACTTTTCTGACATTTTAAAAAATTTCTTCTTGTTATCAAATTGTTGAATGAAGAAAGCTGCTTTTCTAGGGTAAACCAACAGAACTTGAAATATTTGATTTATTGCAAATAGCATTGGATGTTGCCAAAGGTTGCAAGTACCTTGAAGAGAACCACTTTATTCATCGAGATATTGCTGCTCGAAACTGTCTGTTGACGACCAAATCAAAATCAAGGGTTGTTAAAATAGCAGACTTTGGAATGGCTAGAGATATCTACAGGTTTAGTTTTTTTCATTTACTATAATTTCTTAAATTTTTTAAAACTCGCACACTCTAACACACGTAAACATGCGAGACATTTTGCACCAATGTGCAATTGTAGAGCTGACTATTATCGTAAAGGTGGCAAAGCTATGCTTCCGGTCAAGTGGATGCCACCTGAAGCGTTTTTGGATGGAATTTTTACCAGTAAAACAGACGTTTGGTCGTACGGTGTATTGCTGTGGGAAATTTTTTCCATGGGTTACATGCCGTATCCTGGCCGTGGCAATCAGGAAGTTATGCAACTAGTTACAGCCGGTGGCCGATTGGAATGCCCATCAAGCTGCCCGTTGAAATTGTATGTTGCATCATAATGCAAAAAAATGATAATTGGTGAAGATGATTTTTTTTAAATTATGCTTTATCATTCAGGTATCAAATTATGACGCATTGTTGGAATACTGTCTCTGAATCGAGACCTAATTTCGATGCAATAATTAGTCGTCTCGAAGCTTGCATGCATGATCCGTTGATATTGACTCATCCATTACCAAAAGTTCTCAAGCCATGCCTTACCATAGATACGAACACGTGCGATTCAATTCCAACGTCAACAGTGAATAACAACAATAATACGAATAATAGCTGCTTGTTTTCCAATAATAATCATAATAGCGAAGCAATTTTTTCAAATCGTAATTTTCATTTTTCAATTTCTTCACTCTCTTCTATATATTCATATACATATTTTTTTTCTTTTTTAGTCAGTGGGATAAAAGTGGACCTGTATCCGCCATATCAGCGTAAAAAAACTTCCTTCGACGGACCTGGTCAAGATTCTATTCCACTTGCCGATGGTGATGTATTCACAACCAATACCGGCGAAACGTTGTTTTAGCAATTTGAAAAAGTGTTTTACTTTACAATGCTAATTCAATAGCCGAAGGTGCTGTGCATCTTTTCAAACATAAACGGGAATGAGTTTTTCCTTTTCTGTTTTTCTTTTGTTCTCAACAATTTTAAAATGCGTCCATTTAATTGCAAAACTGTTTTTTGCAATCACTAGTCAATAGTGTTTTTTTATTCTTGTTCAGATTTCTTTTACCACGAATACAGGCATAATTTTGTTCATCTTCACATGCTCAATTTGCATAAAACTTGTACTTAAAATTTGTATTAATAACGTTTTTTTTATAAAACTTTGCAAAACTGCCAAACTGATAACTTTTGTAAAGCAGTAATCATCATTTGTTTTTTTTTTGATTTTTGTTAACCAAGCTGTTGTTGGTCTTTCAGGTGAAGCATACAAGTTGCAAATGTGAATGTGCTTGCAGCAGCTTGCATTTTTTATCCAGTTTTTATTAACCGTTTGTTGTATTTTGAAAAATTAATTTTCTATTATTTATTTATTTATTTATTTATTTATTTATTTATTGTTCGAAAGAGCAGTTCATTGAAGTTGTTGAAAATTATAAGTGTATTTATTATTTTTGAATTGCATTTAAGAGAAATGCAATAAATATTTGATTTAAATGTGTTCTTGTTGTTGTTTGGTAAGTGTATTTTTAAATTAAAAGATGCTTTATTATTATTATTATTATTATCATTGCTGTTGTTGTTGAAGTGCAAAGTTCTGCAAAAGTTTCTGGTTGTAATGAAGCATGTTGCTTGGCTGACCGGCTGCTTGTCTAAATTGTTACCGATTTGCTACAGCGTTGAGAAGAGAAAGAAAAAAGCTTAAAGCACTGTTTTCCGGCTTGACTGAGTCTCAGCAATGCTTGATGCTGCTGCTGCTGGTTTTAAGGCAGTGAGCATTTTGCAAGTGTTCTTCTGAACATTCAGTTGTTCGTCCATTAGCCGAGCTGAACGACTCTTGCAAAGCTATGCCCGGCCCAGTGCAAATAAAATAGCTGACGGAAGAATGTGCTGCTAATCCAGTTTCTGCGGCTCTGCTGTTGAAAATGACGAACATGCCCGTGGGGAAACGATTCAACGAACCGCATGCACCGCCGTTTCGCTGAACCGGATGAGCTCAACACTTATGTGTTTGCGTGCTTCTGGGTATTGTTTATTGCATTTGAAATTTTTCAACAAAGCACACAGCACAGGGTAAATTTAGTCCAGTTCAGCTAGTTGACTAGCTATCCGTTAGTTGCAGAGTTGAGTTTCGGTTCAACGTGTCGCCAGTGTCTATTCTGTTGGTTGCACTGTTTGGATGCAAGCATCCAAGCTGCTGTTCTTTACCACATTTGCATCTGCATCACTATTTTTTATTTTTTACTTTTTTACCCAATTGCTACAAAATATATCCAAAAATAAGTTTAATTTTTCTTTTGAAATTTGTTAACAAAGAAGCACCACAACATGGCGTCAGTTTATGAAAAAGATCCTGCTTGGAATTTTTTACGACAACCTGTCGACTTGGTAAAATTATTCTTATTCTGCTTTTACCATTATTAATACTTACGTTTTGATGATAAAAATGATTGTTCATCAAATTCTACCCCTCCTCTCCTCTATATTGCTCTGTACCAACCAATATTGTTTACTCAGTTGCGAAAAATGATAAGCATCACCGATGAAGTGACGGCTTAATTTTTCTGCTCAGTGTTTACATATTACAAGCTGTTTGCGCCATTAATTTTTCTCATTTTTTATTTCTATAAAACAAATGAAAAGCAATATTATTTCAAGAAAAGCAAAATACTTTTGAAGAATTCAAAAATAAGTTTTCAATGCTCTTCTTTTCAGTCTTTCTGACGGGTAGAAATAAAAAAGCAATGAGAATTGTTTGCTAATCTAAATTTAAAAGCGCAGCCAGCAGCATTCTATGCATATGACGAATGTCTGAATGTATAAATGACGTCAATTTGCATGAATTTTTGATAA
This sequence comes from Trichinella pseudospiralis, assembly GCA_001447645.1. Taxonomy (NCBI): domain Eukaryota; kingdom Metazoa; phylum Nematoda; class Enoplea; order Trichinellida; family Trichinellidae; genus Trichinella; species Trichinella pseudospiralis. The sequence continues at coordinate 23,394 of JYDV01000092.1, read as the reverse complement.
AAATTACTGATGCATTCATGTATGTATGTATGTATGTATGTATGTATATAGTCAAAGGCGAAAAAATATGACAGCAAAAAGTCATGCTGGATTCCAGATGCCCAAGAAGGCTACGTCGCCGCAGAGATCAAGTCCACCAAAGTGGATCAGTTGGTCGTCATTACGGAAAAAGGCTTGGAGGTAATTGATTGCATCTTCTTAAATTGCAAACAATTGGAGATGATTAAATTTGAAATTATTTTAAGAAAACTGTCAAAAAGGAAGAAACACAAGAGATGAATCCTCCGAAATTTGACAGAACAGAAGACATGTCCAGTTTAACATTTTTAAACGATGCCAGCGTTTTGCACAATCTTCGGCAACGCTACTATTCTATGCTAATTTATGTAAGCAGGATTGTTTGGAAAAGTAATTTTTTTGTTTAATGTGCTTGTCAAATGCAATTTATTCGTTCAGACTTATTCGGGCTTATTTTGCGTTGTAATTAACCCGTATAAACGTTTGCCAATTTATGGCGAATCTGTGGTGCACATGTATCAGTGTAAACGACGGAACGAAATGCCGCCTCATTTGTTTGCCGTTGCGGATGAAGCTTATCGTAACATGATGCAAGGTGAGCATTTGATTTAAAAATTTATAAATTTTTCGAATGCGTAAGATGAATTGAAATGTTCATTAATTATTGAACGTTTTTCAACTGTAATAAAATATGTAATATATAATCCGTATGCACATTGAACATTGAAGTAAGTTGAATATGTAGATCGTGGAAATCAAAGCATGCTGATCACTGGTGAATCTGGAGCAGGAAAAACAGAAAATACAAAAAAAGTTATCTCATATTTTGCTGTTATCTGCTCTACTCATGCTAACAAGGAAAAAGATGGACAGAAACGAGTATTGAATTATGCGAATAGAAGGGTTTTTGTTTTTCATTTAAATATCCAATTACTTTGCCCGTAGGCTTCACTTGAGGAGCAAATTGTGCAAACAAATCCCGTACTAGAAGCTTTTGGCAATGCGAAGACGGTTCGCAATAACAATTCGTCCAGATTTGGAAAATTCATTCGCATCCATTTCAACGGACAGGGTAAACTTGCCGGTGCCGACATTGAACACTGTATGAAGTTAAATATTATAATGTTTATTCATTTTTTTTGTATGCATTCGAGTTTTTTTTTGTCAGATTTGTTAGAAAAGTCAAGAGTTATTAAACAAGCGCAAGGTGAACGCTGCTTTCATATCTTTTATCAAATTATGTCTGGGAAAATAGCCGGATTGAAAGGTTCAGTACAAGAAAAAATATCTTGTTGATTTGCTCATTTATAAATTTGAGATGTGTTGTAGAAAAATTATTTCTCAGCAAAGATATTCGCAAGTATAAATTCATTTCTCAAGCGGAAATTACTATTGACGGTGTCGATGACAAAGAAGAAATGCAAATAACTGATGTAAGTTTAATTTTGTATTATTGGTTTTTAATTGTTGGTTTCTTTTGAAAAAAGTAATTTTATTAATTTTAATAGTTTTGACGACAAATTGTGCACTTTAAAACTAAAAATTTACAGGATGCATTTGATATAATGAATTTTGATCCCAGTGAAAAGGAAAATTTGTACAAGTTATGTGCCGCTATTTTGCACATGGGTGAAATGAAGTTCAAACAGAGACCGAGAGAAGAACAAGCTGAAACTGACGGAACTGAGGGCAAGCTGTTTGCATTTTATTAATAATAAAACAGTTGGTGATTGTTTTAATTTTAAGAAGCTGAATTAGCGGCGAAATTGTTGTGCGTGAATTGTGATGAATTTTTGAAGGCACTTTTGAAACCGAAAGTAAAAGTTGGAACAGAATGGGTGAACAAAAGCCAAAATTTGGAACAAGTATATTTTTAACTTTCTGTTTTGCTCAGTTTTTACCATTTGGAAATGAAAATGAAAATATTCGCATGTTTTCTACGCAGGTCACTTGGGGCGTTGGCGCACTTTGCAAAGCGATCTACGCTAGAATGTTTCGATGGCTAATATTGCGCTGCAATCGAACACTCGACGTACAAGAATTAGGTAGAAAGTTTTTCATCGGCGTCTTGGATATTGCTGGATTTGAAATTTTTGATTTCAATTCATTCGAACAACTCTGGATCAATTTTGTCAATGAAAAGTTGCAGCAGTATTTCAATCATCACATGTTTGTACTCGAACAAGAAGAGTACAAATCTGAAGGCATTGCTTGGGAATTTATCGACTTCGGTTTGGATTTGGAAGCTTGCATTCAGTTAATCGAAAAAGTAAGCAGTAACGAACCAATTTTACAAGCACATATCTATTATATTAATATACAATACCATGTTTAGCCACTTGGTATTATTTCAATGTTGGATGAAGAATGCATTGTACCGAAAGCTTCTGATATGACTTTTGTACAAAAACTGAACGATCAGCACCTTGGTAAACATCCAAATTTTCAAAAAGCACGACCACCAAAAGGCAAACAATCTGAGGCGCATTTTTCTATTGTCCACTACGCCGGAACGGTTCGTTACAATGCAAACGGTTGGCTGGAGAAGAACAAAGATCCGCTTAATGAAAGCGTGGTCAACGTTTTGAAAGCATCCGATGGCAATAAACTTTTATCAGAAGTTTGGGCTGATTATTTGACTCAGGAAGATTTGGCCAAAAAGAAAACTACCCCCAGTAAAAAGAAAGGCAAAGCAGCGTCATTTCTCACAGTTTCTATGATGTACAGGGTAAAAATGTCTTGTACAAAATTGCACTTGCAAAATCTTTTTCAAATGTTGTATTTTTGAACAATCTTTACTGTCGTAAGTTATATTTTATTTTCTTTCTTTTTTTTGCTCAGGAAAGTCTTGGAAATTTGATGTCCATGCTGCGTGCTACTCATCCGCATTTTATACGCTGTATCATTCCAAATGAAAGCAAGAAAAGTGGAATTATCGAAGCTGGTCTCGTACTGAATCAGCTCACTTGCAACGGAGTTTTGGAAGGAATAAGAATCTGTCGTAAAGGTTATCCTAATCGGCTTGTTTATGCTGATTTTAAGCAACGGTAAAACTTTGTGAACGATTGTTTTCTTTTTATCTTCAGTTGTATTGAATTGAATTGAATTGAATCTTTCATTTTCAGCTACGCAATATTTGCTGCTGACGAGGCTAAAAAATATGATGATCCCAAAAAAAGTTCTGAAGCTATTTTAAATACTCTGAAACAGAACAATGTATTGAAAGATGAAGAATATCAAGTTGGTGCTACGAAGGTAAAAAAATGCGAAATTTGCAATATTATACCAACTGTATGCATGTTATAAAGTATTGTGCATTGTGTACATGTTTAAGGTGTTTTTCAAAGCTGGTATTTTGGCAAAATTAGAAGAATTGCACGATGAAGAGTTGTCGAAAATTATGGTGGGCGTGCAAGCTACCGTCCGCAGTTATTTAGCCAAATTGGACAGTCGACGTAGAAAAAAGGCGCAGTAAGTGTTGAGTGGAAGAAATAAATTGTCTTTTTTATAAAATCTGTCGCGTTTCAGCGAGGCATCGTTGCTGATTCAGAAAAACGTTCGAAAGTGGTTGAAGCTGCGCAGCTGGCCATGGTTCCGTCTGTATGGTCGTGTGAAACCGCTGTTGACGCAGGCGAAACAGCATGAAGAGTTTGAAAAAATTCAAGCAAAAATAAAGGTAAAAATTATCATATTTTCACTTTTATGACAATTTATAGAAATGGATTGCTTTCAGGAATTGGAAGCTGCATCATCGGCGGAAAAAGCTCGCTGTGCGGACATGGAAGCACAGTTGGCAACTGCTTTGAAGGAGAAGAATGATTTAATTTTGAAATTGGAATCAGAAAAGTCAAATTCGACTGAATTTGAGCAAAAAGCAAAAACTCTCTCTTCTCAAATGGATGATTTGAATAAACAACATAAGGTGCTGCTTGTTTGGCTTGTTTTGTTTTGTGATGTGAATTTTAATATAACTTGTGTGGATTACATAAGTTTTTTATTGTAGAATCTCCATGAAAAGTTGGAAATGGCAGAAGAACAACATTCCAATACACAGAAAGCAAAGAAAAAGCTTCAAGAAGAAGTGGACAAACTGACAGCTAGAATAGTTGAATTGGAACTTTTGGTTAAGAAGCATGAGTCTGACAAACAGTCGTTGGACATGCAGTTGCGTTCGTTGAAAGATGCGGCTCTGCATCATGAGGATGCATATGCGAAATTGTCGAAAGAGAAGAAAGCATCCGATGATAAGGTTCAGAAATTGACGCAAGATTTCCATGCTGCAGAGGATAAAGTTGTCAGTGCTGAGAAGATGAACAAAAAGTTGGAAAATTCTTTGGAAGAAGCGCATGATGCTTTGGAACGGGAGAAACGTTTGAGGCAAGAATTGGAGAAGGCGAAACGAAAAATGGATGGCGATTTGAAAGTGACTCAAGAGAATATGGAAGAAATTTTGAAAGTGAAACAAGATTTAGAAATTAACGTGAAGAAGTTAGTTAGCTTTTTTGTTGTTTTTATGGCGGTGTGAATTTTGATAAGTTTGCTTATATTTTAATTTAGAAAAGAGGATGAAATTGGTGTTTTGAACCATACTTTAGAAAATGAACAATCAACGGCCATGCGATTACAGAAAGTTGTGAAAGATTTGCAAGTACGAGTTGCAGAAGTTGAAGAAGAATTGAACATGGAAAAGCAAAATCGTAACAAAGTATGCGCTAATGTGGTAGTCAGTTAGTGTGTATCAGTTGAAATAAGATTGCATTTATGAACTTGCACAATTTGATAATAATTGCAATTTTGTGTTTTTGTTTTCTAAAAATGTTGTTAAAAATGAATAGGAGTTAATTTTAAATGTTATTTTAATTTGTTAGATTGAAAGAAGGCGTAAAGAATTGCAAGATGAAATGGACGAATTGCAGCAACAATTGGAAGAAGCCGGCGGTGCTTCTCAAGCTCAGATGGAATTGAATAAGAAGAGAGAAGCGGAGATTGCAAAATTGAAACGAGAACAAGAAGAAGCAGCACTTGGTCACGAGGCGCAAATTTCTTCCTTGAAGAAGAAGCATACAGACGCTGTGGCTGAATTGAATGAACAGTTGAATGCTCTTCAAAATTCAAGAATCAAGTGAGGATGTTTTCTTATTTGGTTCCCCTTGTTTATCATAATCGCATTTCTTTTTTTTTCTTTCTTTCTGAATTATCTGTGCAGGCTTGAGAAAGGGAAATCAGTTCTTCAGAAAGAAATTGAAGAACTACATTTGGCTGTGGATTCTGAAACCAAGAGTAAAGCTGTGCACGAAAAGCAGGTGAAAAATTTGGAGGCGCAGTTGGCTGATTTGCAAACGAATCACGAAGAGACGCTTCGGCAGTTGAAAGAATTGGAATTACAAAAAGCCCGATTAATGAACGAAAGCACCGATTTGCAAAAGCAGCTTGAAGAGCAAGATGTGCAGTTGAACAATTTATTGCGTGCAAAGCAAACTTTATCCGCTGAACTGGAACGCACGAAGCAAAGCTGTGAAGAGGAAATGAAAGTGAGAAAAATGTATTTTTTTTTCTGAAATCGTTTTACAAATATTATTATTTGAGCAAAGTGAATCTTTTGCTTCACAACTGCGAAACGTTCAAGAAGAACTGTCTAGTGTCAAAGAGCAGCTTGAAGAAGAAGCTGAAATCAAAACTGAATTGCACCGTATGTTATCGAAAGCGAACGCAGAAGCGCAACAGTGGCGAGCGAAATATGAACAAGAAGGTTTAAGAAAAACTGAAGAATTGGAGGATGCCAAGTAATACAAAAATATCATTTTTACAAGTTGTGGTTTCATTGGTTTTCTGTTTCCTCTATTGCCCTGTCTGTTTTGAGGAAGAAGCTGGTTATCAAATTGCAAAGCATGCAAGAAGAAATTGAAGCGGCTAATTTGAAAGCCAACAATGCTGAGAAGCTACGACAGCGAGTTATTGCTGAACTCGAAGATGCTATTGCTGACTCGGAAAGGGTAAAGTAGTGATTGCTTATCATTATTTTTTCATTATTGTATGCGTATATGTTTATTTATCGGCACATTTGCATTTATTTATTCTAGGCTAATGGCTATGCCCAATCACTGGAAAGAAAGCAGCGTGGGTTTGACAAAATTTTAGATGAATGGAAACAAAAATGCGATGATTTATCAGCAGAATTGGACGCTAGTCAACGTGAAAATAAAACAGTTGTGACAGAATTGTACAAATTGCGTCAAGCACTGGAAGAAGCTACGGATCGGGTACAAAGCAGCAATCAGCGTTGAATGCTGATTTTCTTTTTTGGCATGTATAATTATTTTCATTTTAGGAAGAAGCTGTTCGTCGAGAGAACAAGATGCTTGCCCAGGAAATTCAAGAGATGAACGATCAACTAGGCGAAGGTGGCAAGAATTACCACGAAGTGCAGAAAACCAGGCGCCGATTGGAAATGGAAAAAGAAGAACTTCAGGTATTGTTTTGTCGAACAGTGCTTCATGTTGATTTTCTGTTTTTTTTTCATTTGCTTAATTTGTCAATTCAGAATGCGCTTGATGAAGCTGAATCAGCTTTGGAAACTGAAGAAAGCAAAGTGATGCGTCATCAGATTGAACTGGTCCAGGTGAAACAGGAAGTTGAGAAGCGTTTGCAAGAGAAAGAAGAAGAATTCGAAAATGTCAGGTATGCAAGTTCCACAGTGAATATGCTTGTTCAATGTGCAACTCAGATGCGCTGTCGACATTTCAAAAAATAAATATGCATATACAGTTGAACCAATTGACTAATTTTAGAAGGAATCATGCCAAAGCTTTGGAATCCGCGCAGGCGACGCTTGAAGCGGAAAGTAGAGGACGAATGGAATTGATGAAAGCGAAGAAAAAATTAGAATCCGACATCAATGATTTGGAAATAGCCCTTGACCACGCTGCCAAAGGCAACGTGGAGGCCCAACGTTTGATCAAGCGTTATCAAGAGCAAATAAAGGAATTGCAAGCACAAATTGACGAAGAACAAAGGTTGCGGTGAGTTTGAGATTGAATGAAGAATTAGATTGAATGAAAAGAAATTTGATGAAAATTAATTTTAATATTTCTAGCAATGAAATGAAAGAGAAATGCGAATCAGTGGAACGTAAGTGCCATGCTTTGTGCGCTGAAAAGGAAGAGCTGACTGCAATGTTGGAAGGAAGCGATCGAGCTAGGCGTAGTGCATCGCATGAAATTCATCAAGCTAAAGAACAAGTGAACGATCTTATTGTGCAGTTGAACGCTGCAGTAGTGAACAAACGAAAATTAGAGGCAGAATATCAGCTGCTTCAAGTATGTTTGTTTTGTAACTACATTTCCGCGTGATTTCCTCCAACGGTAGATATGTTCTTTTTAAATTTTGTAAAGTGTTCTTTTCTCTTTTAGTCTGAAATGGAAGAAATGATGGAATCGTCGAAAGTGAACGAAGAAAAATCTAGGAAAGCGTCTTTAGAGGCCGTCAGATTGTCAGATGAGCTTAAGCAAGAGCAAGATCACTGTCAAGTTTTGGAACAGAGAAACAAATCTCTTGAGCAGCAAATTAAGGTTTGAAAATTTAATCCAAGCTTTCGAACAATCAAAGAGACCTGCGCAGAAATGTATAAAATGAAAATACTTGCAGGATATGCAAAGCGGTTTGGAAGAAGCTGAATTGTCAGTTCTGAAAGGAAACAAGAAATATTCTCAAAAGTTGGAAAATAAGGTAAAAACGAACCCTTCAATTCAGTGCTTCAGTGCAAAATTTAACATCATCGTATAATTTAATTGAAATATTTATTTTCGAAGCTTTCTTTCAACAATGAGACGTCTAATTTCAAAGTCGTTTTCAGATACGCGATTTGGAAATGGAATTGGATATTAATCAAAAGAAATATCAAGAATCTGAAAAAATTCGACGAAAATCTGAACGTCAAGTAAAAGAATTACAGTATCAAGTAGGTGTCACATTTTTTCTTCGATAATTGTAGTGGCAGTTGTGTGAATTTTGATGTATGATGTAAAAATGGAATGGAGAAGTTTAGCAGTTGAGCGTGAAGATTTTGCTTTTTTTTCTTTTTAAATAATGACCGCTAAATTTTGTTGTAATAATAATTGATTACATATGTGAATAGGTGGATGAGACCAAGAAGAACGAAGACCGTCTTCATGAACTTATTGATAAACTGCAGAACAAAGTGAAAACTTACAAACGTCAGATTGAGGAAACGGTGAGTTGTTGCTTTATTATCATTCATTCATTTCAATGCATTCATGTTAATTTCTAGGAACAACTTGCGTCGTTGAATTTGTCGAAATATCGTCAGCTTCAACATCAGTTGCAAGATGCCGAAGAGCGAGCCGATGTGGCGGAAAATTCACTGGCAAAAATGCGGGCTAAGAATCGTTCCCAACCGTATCGAAGCAGTTCGACAATTGTAATTTGATGAGATAAAATTTACTGACGAATTTTATTCTTTGCGACCAGCATTTGAAAATTGAAGAAAAGTTTTCTTTAATTAATTATTTATTTTCAGCTTTATTTTGCAGATGTATTTAATTTATAAACTCTAAAGATGAAATACATTTGAATATATTTTATTTTATTAACAAGCTTTAACAATAACCATGGAGCATAGTAGCATCATTTTTTATGATCACAGCATGACAATTCGTGGAAATGATTGTAGTTGCATTTAGGCATCTCCGAGGGATTTGTCCAAATGCCGTTCTCTTAGCGCTTTGAACAATAGCACCGATGAAGAATTGTAACGAAGTGCGGTGATTAACAAAAAGTAGTGATGGTGTCCCTCCCTTTCAATACCAGGTGAAGGCACGCAGTATATATATATATATATATAGCACGTAGCATGATTTCGCTTATCTCATTGATCGTAATTTTGCCTCTTCATTTCTAAAATGCTAAAAAAAATAAAGCTTTCTTTTTCTCCAAAGCCAAGTTTTCAGCACGACGACACAGCAGCAGTTGCTGTACACACAGAACGTTGCGAAAGGGGCGCAATCTGTTTGCTTGTTGTTCTTCACTCTTCTTGTTGCTGCTATTTTGTTTGTTTTTCAGCTGTTTTTCACATTTTTATCGTATTCACAAGCTTCATCTGTTTCGAACACTTCTTCTGATGCCAAAGTGGCGATTGACTCACACATGGAATCCATATTACTAAAGTAAAAAATAATTTTTACCTTCATACGCACACACACACACACCACACATCACTATATATATATATATATGTGTGTGTGTGTGTGTGTGAAAAATTATTTTTCTAACATATAGTTTGGACCGCCTTCTGAAAATGACCGCACTTTCGAATCTGCCGTTGTATCTACAGTCAGGTTTGGATGTGTGCTGCTGGTTGCGGTTGCTTGTGCACCACGTCTTTTGCTGCGTTTCAAACTGAACAAATTACTCCGGCTGACTGTAGCATCGTCGACACTGTTCTGAGATGGTGCACTGTTTGTCGACCCTGGCGGTTCAGTGAAAGCTCGATGCCGACTTGCAGGTTCCGTATTTCTTCGTCTGAAGCAGCTGGAGAGTAAATATTCCCTGCAGTTGCGGTGCACAATGATACCACACTCTTCGCACTTCAATTCTTGTCGCAATATATTCCAAACCTGGTTTGCTTGTTTATTTATTTATTTACAGGCTAATCAAGAAACAACATACCAACTTTTTGCACTGGTAACAAAAGGTCGGTGTTAGAATGTTCACTTCACGAAAGCGGTGCCTGGAATCGATTCGGTTGTTGCGACGAAAGCGCAAAAAATATAGCTTCATTTCTTGTTTGCTGATCCGTCCGTCACTAAATAATTACTTGAATCGAAAGATTGTCGACAAATGTTAAGTAAGAATTTGGCTTTACTGGTCCACATCGAGTGCGTTGAAAGTGTCGATCAATGGAAAATTACTTCGAATTAGGTCAAATTCCTTTTTCGATATATAGCCATCCTGATTAAGGTCATAATGCTTAAACACGGCCTAAACAGCGATAATAATTAACAAACAAGCCAACTGATTTATTGTTCATTATTACAATGGCCTTGTAATAATTATACTGTTGATTTCACATTGTGAAAAGGAAAAGGGTGGCAGGATGAGAGTTTTCAAAATTTAGATGGTGAAATAGATTCTTTTGATTACTGCTTTACACGTTAAAAAGTTCATTTGAAATTGATATTGTGATTGTAATTATTATTACTTTTGCTTATTTTTCTAAGCGAAATGAAATAAACAACATAATTGTACAATTTACCGACTTTTTACATCATTGCTTGTTGTCATTGTTTCATGTTTGCCATAGCACAGAGGATGCAGTAAAGTGCTGTTTAAAGTGTGTATTTTTGAATCAGTTTGTGAATGTCAATGTATGATAATGATTCTTTGATAAGTATGCTAATATGAACTTATCAACGATGTGATGATAAAAATTAGTAATTCAATTTTGAAGTAAGATGTAAAACTTTGAGCCAATTTTCAAAGGGCAACATCTGCAAACAGTGTTGTTGATTGATGAATGGTGGGCTGTTTTGTTTGTTATATAAATATTGAAAAGCTGTTGAAAGTTCACATTTAAATATTAATTATTGTTGATTAATTGAATTGTATTTCTTTTTTTACTAAATTTTACGTCCATGAATAACTTACATCGACCATCGTGTTCACGTGTTTTTGCATCACAGAAGGCTCTACACGATTTTGAACACCTTCGGCCCAGTCAGCTAGAACGGGAGCAGGCTGAATAGAAGACTATAAAAAATAACATTTTTCATTTACGAGTTGTTAATATTATTTGCAAATGCCATTTTGCATAAGTGGACTAACTTACCCTTACTTGAAGCAGCGTTTTCGGTTCGCGTTTCAAAGAAAGAAAATAGATTTCTTCATCATTGTACGGAATGTTCAACGCTACCTGAAGCAAATAAGTAAAATTGAAAATACTGCATTCAAATTTCTGGAATATTGAAATTGCAGTGCACTCGTAGTGTGTTAATTAAGTTCTCGTTGGCATTGGAAAGAAGATGCGGCTGTTGTATATCCAAAATCAAGTTTGTAAAAATGCAGGCAAGCTGTGAAAATTTCTGGCAGTTGATCATTCTTTCAGGTGAGTAATCAGCGATAGCCGTGTGAAGTGAAATAAGATCTTTCATGTGCACTCCTCTGAATAGAAATTTTATAATAATGAAATTGACTGTATCTACATATATAGATATATCTGTATAGATATATATTGCATTTGCATGTGTTACATAATTGGTATTCTGAAACCGTGGGACATGTGGAGCACTTTCCTGTAAACGGAAAAATTGCTTGCCGAGGAAAGTAAATTCGAAAATCCAGACAATTCCTGAAGAAAATTTTCAATTTCAACTACGCAACAATCGACAAATTAGCGAATCAAGTTTCTCTTACAAGGCGTGTTTCGTGAGGTACGCATGCCATTGTCCTGCACAGACGCGCCAGAGAGGAATGAGTCAAGCCCCCTATGACTGCCATGAGTGTGTTGAAATTTTTCAGCTCTTTCAAATGCTGAAAGAATTAATTATTTCTTTAAAAAAATAAATAATCTCGTGTACAGTATGATAATTTTGATGAGTACAATTATCTACCTTAGCGACATTGACAAACTTGGTCACCACTTCAGCACGTTCACGAGGTAGTGGTTTGCTCAGAACCATGCATTGAACCCATTGTGAAATGCTCTATTATTGTTATTGTCATTTTATTGATATGAAGCATTTTTTTATATTGCACACTGAATAAAATAGCTCACATTGAAACTTGCAATACTTTTCTGTAAATCTGGTACGGCATTCAGTTGACTATTCGTCGCATACTTTTTGTATTCCTCAAACTGAAACGCAAGTATCGGTCTCATTTTGCTTGCTGCACGTAAAAAAATATTTTGAAAACAAACTTACGGATATCCTTCGAAGAAGTTTGTATTCAATGTGCGTTAAGTTGACAGCCAAATTTTCTGGAGTCCATTGATCAAAGGAAAGCGATATGCGTTCTGTTAGCGGTTGTTTTATCGATGAATACCGTGACCAAGGATAGGGTGTTCTGCAAGGGAAAACTGTGCAGCTTGTCATAATCAATCACAAATATGCGCTTACAGTTTGGCCAAGTCTGGAAAATGATCTTTCACGAGTGTTGGGGAGATTTTGATCATCTGCTGTTTGAGCTGTTCAATGGCTTCGTCCAGATCAGGTGCCCTGAAGTGTTCTGGAAAGAGGCGCATCCATAGTCTGAAACAAACTTTATTACAAAACAGCAAAAATGCAAATTGTTGATTACTTTATTAAGCGGCAAGTATGAGGCCACAGTGAAGTGTCTTGCGTTATTTGCGCAGAGATGACATTGATTAATTCAACAGAAGTAAGGTACCATTTGTGAATAAGAAGTAAAGCAATTGGTAAAGGGTCCACTTCTGATTCAGCTTCATCACCTGAAAAGTAAGTACATTTCAAATGTATAATAAACATGTTCACTTCAAATGTTATAATTTGTTCTGCCAGTTTTACGTTGTTGCACTACAGTTTTTGCTGCTTTTGTATACTGCAGTGTTGTATATATTTTTAAAATAACTAAACATAGAACTCGAATTGTTGAACTGTTTGCGAAATTTTTATCCATAATTTTCCTGCCTTTGCTGCATGCACATTGTCAAAGCACATTTAAAAACTACTCATAAATAGTATTGATTTTGTAGAACTGTTAAATGCAAACAAATGCTTCGAATTATTTTATTTTAATAATTTATTAGAAAAAAATGTAACTTTCTATTTTTCTTGATGGAGATAATGGTTTTAGTTCACGTGGTATTAGTGTAGTGATGATTGCGATAGCACATTTTGAGAAATTCAGCCGTTTAAAACTTTGGTAAAATTTATTACTTGACTTAATAAACAAACCCTTTGGGTAATAAGCAAGAAATGCTTGAGAAAGTGGAATAAGATGAAATAAATACAGTGATGAGAATCTAATGGGAAATTTCTAGCGGCAAAAGCAATGGCTTTTTGGGCCATGTAGTTAGTTGATCAAATATGAGAAAATGTAGCACAAAGTTTAATTTGACGAGGAATGAAGTTTGTTATATTTTTATTTTCGTCTGCATTTTGCGAGGTAATATGTAATTTAATTATTCAACTGATTCAGTGTAGTTGCATTTAATACATTAATGGTAAAATCTATTTGCAATGGAGCAGGTGTTTTCTTCGTATAAATTTGGCGATGCTCTGCAGATGAAGAATGAGATTATTTTTAGAAGAGATACGATTTGAAGTGAAGCAGTAGCGTGTTGTTGATTACTGATTGCGTAGGATAGCTTAATTTTGAAAGAAAAAAAACAAGTCTTTTAATAATCATCATGCATAAATGTATAGATGTCATAACTAGAAATGAATATGTTACGTGTAAACGCGTCTCTGCCATGTGTCAAATTATCAAGCTAATGCACAGAAGCGCTGCGCGACGAAATTGATTGTTTGTCACTTCCGCCATTTTTAATTGAATAGATTGATGCTCCGTTGGGTGCGCAGTTGTTGGGAAGAAAAAAGAAATGTGTGATGGGTCTTTTTCAAAGCAAGCAAATGATCATGCAAATTTGATCAACGATGTGTCACATGAGCACGAAAGTAGTATTTGTTGTTGAGAATTATTTCAAAAGTGAATGATCACTAGAAATAATAGTAGTTTTATTTTTAACGACCGCTCCAACAAAATATCTTAAACACCAATCGCTTGTTATCGGTTTGGAAAAGTTGAAAAATAATGCAAGCAAATCGTTGAACACGTTTTGATCAAAGATCACCACAGATATAGCAATGCATATATATATATATATATAAGTTTTTAGTAATATCTGTTGTCATTTTGTTTAATTTATTATTTATTTCTATATTTGCTTTTGGAAATTTATTTTATTATTGTTTTTCTTTGTTTTGCCTATTATCACTCGCGGTGGTTGCTTTAGCGCTTGTGCTTTTCTTCTCTTGCTTGCCAATGCCTATCAAATGAGACACTTATTGATTTGCTGAAGAAAAAAGTCCTTTTGTCAAGAAATCATCAAAAAAGCTTAATACATGCATGCTTCGTCTGTTTGGTGAACGGCCAAAACAACAATCTGCACTAGCAGTGACAATAGCGCAGTCTGTTGTTCCATAGATGACGGAAACACGACGTCGCATTTCTAGCTAATCGATCTTTTTGACTTCACAGCATGAAGAACACAAAAATAAACCAGAGAAAAAGAAACAATTGCAAATGATTTTTTGTTCATTTTCCATTAGAGAAAAAGCGACATTTGCTTTTACTGTACTGTGTTGTGCTTTATATAAAACTGTGGAATATATAACCAAACGCATAAGATGCCAAATTGAGCAGACAAATAGACAGACATTAACAAACAGACATACACACACACACAATGAATGGGAATTATGAACAAAGCAGCCATGGTTTTCGTCTAGGCAAAGCTTGGTGTTGTTTAGGATGTTGACTGGGAAATAATTGATTTGCGCTATAGTCACGTTGGTTGCTGGTGTTAACCAACGTGTATAAGATAGTAAGCAGTAGTATTGCTTTCCAAAACAGCACAGACTTTTGTGAACAACCGTCACTGGCTTAACATGAGGAAGGAAAAATTTTGCGCAAACAACCTTACACAAGCTCGATGCACGTCAGAACACGGCATGCGCATATGCAAACAGCTTTGATCCGACAAGCTGGCGTCGGATTAGCACGACAAGCTGCATTTGCCTAGCTAACTACACAACAGACGGCCTCGCGTCGTCGTCAAACAGAAAGCATCAAATGGACGCAAAGCTCAATAAGCAAAGTCGTGGCGGCTTTCCTTTTTTACCCCAACTTTAGTTCAATGACATTTCACAATAGTGCTTGTTTTGTATTCACTTCCACATTATTCCTTCGTTGTTGTCTACAAATTTTTCTCAAAATTTTTTTTTCACTTTAAAAATACAAAAGAGGAGGGAATTTGTTTTCAGCTAAACTTGAACTAATCAATAAATGACCATTTTAATGAATGGTGGGTGAAGCGAAAGAGAAAAAATGCAAATTTTGTCCAAACAAGAGCGAACGCATCAGTACCGTGTCAGATAGCGAGGATAATCGATCAGTTGAAAATGCCCGAACTGATTTGATAACTTAAGGGATGATTTGAAAAGATTTTTTGCTTTCTCTTTTTTTGTTTGAAAATGCAGCAAATCTGGCAATGGGATGCAACAGCATTTTGCAATGATCTCTGGTTTTGCAAAGCTCTCTACGGGATAAATAGTTCAATTTTCCTGCTCACACCAATAGTATATATGTAATTCTGTTAGCATCAATTCAGACATCAATAATATCATGTGTACTGTGGAGGAAAATGAACAAGTGCCAAAGAAGAAATGGAAAAACGTATCAGTAGGTGACCAACAACTGAGATGCTGAGACATCTGCCGGCGGCAGCGAAAGGCCAGGAGCGCAGAGGCCGCTTCTTGCCACTAAGCAGCAATTTGCTTCGATCAATTATTTAAGCTTATTGTCGAATGGACTGAAAGTTGTGGTCGTGGCTAGCTGGACTTGCTGGTTGTGTTAACCGGCGGGCTCCGACTAGTAAAAGAAACGCACAGTTCAACTTACCGAGTCGAAGCAGCGCATCTTGCGTGAGCTGGTCGATGGTGGTGAACCGGGATTGGAAACGCAGATCAGTCAGGTCGAATTTGACGATCGTCTCGAGCATTTTGCGTCCGATGTCAGCTTCATCTGCCAACAGACTTGTCTCCAAGATGGATGTAGAGGGGAATAGCATACACACACACACAAACACGCACAACACACACAAACACACAGACACAGGCACAGACACACAGTACAATGGCTGATGCAATGCAGGCGGTCGGTCGGCTGGCTACGTCTGACAGAACAAGGGCCCGCTTCCTTCAGTTGGTTCGGCGCCCTTGTTTGCGCCACTTAACAGCGCTTTGCCAAAGCCAGGATCGCGCGCTTTGAACAACACTTTCTTGTCGTTTTTACGCGAAAAAGTAAAGTCAGATGGACAAAATGCGTGAAATATCGATACCCATTGCGCGCAGCCAGCAATTGAACAAGAGTAACCTTAATTAGCGACGAAGGGTGAAGGACCTGAACGACGTTTGGCTCTCTGCAGACGCGTTCAACTGCCAATATTCGACGTCACTGTTATATTGATTCTCCATGGTTTCTGGGCAAAGCAGACGATCAAAGAAAAGCGTGCCAGCTAGTAGTAGTAGTGTAGCTTGCTAGCTAGCTAGCTGCCTGGCTGACTGGCTGGCTGGCTGGCTGGCTGGCTGGCTGGCTGGCTGGCTTGCTAGCTTGTGTGAATCGCCGGCAAGACGACGCAGCAGCGGCGATGGCAGCGCGGCACTTGTAGCTAAAATGAGGAAAACTGCTGACAACGCTCAGGCGGCTGGCATTTTTTCATTTTATTGTTACTATATAGACGGAAGTGTTGTTCTGTCTTTTACGGTTTTCTTTCACTGTTCTTTTCTCTTTTCCTGCTACTTAGTATCACGTTCATATCTGTGTGTGTGTGTGTTTGTTTATTTATGTATGTCTATGTAAATCAGTGTTTTCTGTTTTCGTTTCCTAATTGAACAGTCCTTTTCTTTCTCATTTTATGGCAAACAGCAATTGTATCCTTGACAGCGTCAACGCAAGCAACCATAAGCAAGTGTTTTTGCATCAACTAGCTACTGTGCAGAACATAAAGCAGTTTGGTCAAGCTCGCACGAAATGCACAGTCTTTGCTCACATCGTTGCTTCTTATATGCTCGAAATAGGCAAACAAGCGATAATTCTTGCCTGTTTTAATTTGAAAATCGATATGCCGCACTCTCGTTGGACAATGATTAACTCTAGTGTGAAAATGCATGCAGTTTTGCATGGTTTTATTTCTGTCTGTTTTTTTGTATTGCAGCTTTCTACTTGAAGAACTTTATGACAAACACCAAATCATTGCATTTTCTTACATGCATATAACTATAATGTTGTGAAATAATTATATTTTATGATGATTCGAGAACATAGTCTATAGAAATATTATGATCAGTAAACATCACCGTATGTAACGTATCAAGCAATTCATTGTTAATTTATAACAATCCAGTTCTGATTTGGCTGTATTTTTTTAAAAATATTCTTATTATTGAAGTCGTTCTATTGAATAATTTTACATTATTGCAGATTACCTTTTTTGATAAACAGACAATTACTATGCAGATATGAAAGTGATCAAATTAAGAAGATTAATTTCATACAGCTTTAAAAAATACACTATATTCAAAAGCACATAATTGAAAATTTAAGAACAGAAAGAAAATCATTTAATCACAAATGTATGGGTCATTAATAAAAGGTCGTTCAGTTAGCAGTTTACAAATGCACCTTCAATTTTGCAAAATGACTCAGATCAAAATGCATTTTAAAATGTACTTACAGTAGGAACGAAAAGAAATCAGGTAGTGAAAAATTAAATAAAAATGCTATTTTTCATGTTTTTTTCAAGTCACGTAAAGCGCTAGAAAAATACATCAAAAAATGACGATACTTCTCGTTATGCAAACACTGAAAATGTTTATGAAATATTAATGTACACTTTGATTTAAAAGGTTCAGAAATCAAAGAAATGACGTGAAGAAAATCGAGTGAGGATTATTTTCTGAAAGCAGAATGGAAATTTATTTGTTATTATCTATTATTGTAGCTCATTATCATCATTAAATATGTAATGGATTTTTATTTCTGAAGAGTCTGAAAATGCATACTACCTATATTGCATATTTATCAAATTGTTTTTCAATATTTTTCTTTTTATTACGAAAATTAAAAATTCCACTTCAGCTATTTTAATGGATAAACTGTCGAGCGGTAAGTCCAAACTAGTGATAGCATTTAATGTCGGATCTTTTCCTATGTTGCTCTCTGTTGGTCTCATCTGCCAATGCTGAACTCAATGCCATGCCTTTTTTCTGGCAACTGCTTGCAATGTGAATTAGGAAGCACATCGTAGTTCAGTTGGCAGTCAAGATATATGTATATAATATATTAGGTTCCTTTTCTTCAGCAGTTCCGTGAGTACTTGCCTTTCTCCTTCGTCCTCCTTCCTTCCTTCCTTATCAGCTAATGATCAGATGCAGTTGCACTTTACGTACCATCTGATTTCTTCATTGTTGGATATTTTATCCTAACCATTCTGATGCTCATGGATATTTTGGTTCAACTTGTAGGAATGCAATGATCAACATGTATGCTTAATTTGTATACAAAGCATCCTGTACAAATTTATTTAAATTCCGTTATACCTACTGATGCTGCAGATATAGGAAGGAATAATTTCCCTAGGTAAAATTTTCAGTGCTAATGTTCTATTGGTTGGCAAAAAATCGAGTTTTCATTGGATCGCTTCTCATTGCAAAGTTATGGCGTAATAGCATTGCTTCTCTGGCCCAAACATTTCATTGATTGAAATTGTTCAGCTTTGATTAGCTACAATTCTTTTCATTTCATTGGTCCAAATTTTTAATTACACAGCAATTTATTACGTAACCTTTGACCTCTTCAGTGACCGTTACCAATTTGACAGTAAAATTTTTCTTTGTTTTTGGCACTTTTCTCTTTTAAATATTTACTTTTCCACTTTTCACTTTTAGTGATTAGTCTTTTGTAATATGATTTTAAAAAATTTCTGTTTTATTACTATGGTGGCCAAATGTAGTTTAATGATTTTTTGAAGACAATTTTTCCAAATAAATTTTACTTTTCAATGCTCAACAACAACGAATATCAATATCAAATAACAGAGAATAGCATGAATAATGAACAACAGAGTGGCCTGTTTTTTTCATTTAATACGGTGTCTTCATCCACCGGACAATCATCGCCGTGTAGAATCCGCCTGAGCACCGCTGTTACTATTACATCCATGTCGGTGGTCAGTCGCACCCTTTATGATGATGCTACATCTCAACTTGTACATGATCCTTCTTTTATACACCAAGGACGTAACTCCACAACGATCTGTTACAAGACGTAACTCAGAAATATCAGCCATTAAGTAAATAAGCTACGTGCCAAGATAACAATTATTAAATGAGATTTATGCCTAAGGTTGCTTTCTGCGTTTGTCAGATATTGTTCTGAAAAGCAGCTAACAAAAAGAAAATTTAAAAGAGATAAATTGCCCACAACTGCAGTTGTCAGCCAAAACTAGCAGTGGTGATTGTTGAATTTTAGCATCGAAACATTTTTTTGATTTCAATTTGACTCTTTCCAGAAAATGTTTCCAGTTTGGAACAGAATTCATTAACTTTAATCTTTGAAATCATTCTTTTTCTCTCGTACACCAGAATGACTGCTTTTGTGCTGTTTCATTTAAATAAAAATCTGGCATAAAATAAAGTTGGCATTGCCTATGCTAAAACATGGGAAAGCTGAAAATTTTTTTCAAAACATTACAAAACATACTCAACCAGAAGAGGTCTGGATGCTGTCACATTCGACATTTGTTGACAAAAGGTTCCAAATCCATAAATATCCAATTTGTTCACTATTGAAGAAACAACATTTAAACGAAAATTTAAAAATTTTCAGAACTATATAGACATACTGGTTTAAAAAAAACGTCAAAAAAGTATCATTCAAAAGTTGGACTTTTATCATTGCAATAAAATTATATTGATAAACTATGGTGTTCTGGAAAATTTCACCCCAACTACTCAGTAGTTTTGGAATAAATGAGCATTAGAGATCGCATAGCCCATATTAATGCATAGCAATTCGCAAAGATTTTTTTTAAATATCTCGAGAAATACTCAACAAAGAACGCCCGAGATACTCTCATCAAATTAATCTCATTGTTTTTCATCGATTGATACGCATTTTGTCCACATTTGAAAAAACAACTTTTTCTCAAAATTTTCGAATTTTCTGAACTATATAGACTTGCTTGTTTTGCGAAAAATGGTCAAAAAATTTTTTTTCAAAATTTGGAATTTTTTTTGATTGCGATAGTTTTATATTGGTGAATTATTGTGTTTTTCAAAATTTGAATTTAAATTAATCAGTACTTGTGGAATAAATCTTCTTTAAACTTGGCATTTCCCATGTTAATGCATAGCAATCTGCAAAGTTTTTTTAAAATATCTCGAGAAATACTCAACCAGCAACGTTCGGAATGCTCTCATCCATTTTATCTCATTATTTCCCATCGATTGATACCCATTTTGGCCACATTTGAAAAAATAACATTTTCTCGAAATTTT
The DNA here is from genome assembly GCA_001447645.1 of Trichinella pseudospiralis. Classification (NCBI taxonomy): domain Eukaryota; kingdom Metazoa; phylum Nematoda; class Enoplea; order Trichinellida; family Trichinellidae; genus Trichinella; species Trichinella pseudospiralis. Next base: position 3,061 of record JYDV01000092.1, on the reverse strand, counting down.
CGAATTTTCTGAACTATATAGACTAGGTTGTTTCGCTAAAACCCGCGAAAATTTTTTTTCAAAATTTAGACATTTTTTGTATTCTATACCTTTATTTTAATGAATTAAGGTATATTGGAGTCTTTTACCCCAAACTGTCCATGAGTTGCGGACTAAATGCCCTCAAATGCTGACGTATTGCCTAACTTAATACATTGGGAAGTTGCCCATCGCTTATTCTCTTTCAAACGAACCTTGAGTATTTGCGTTGTTATGTTAAATAACAGACCTATCACGGAGAGCGACATTTCTAATTAACACCTTTGTTACTCATTAACCTTCCCATTAACACGAAATTCGTAACCACTTTAATTTAATTTCAGTATATATCAATGACGAAATTCCGCTTTGCATTAGAAGTACATCATGTATTAGCCGGGGGTCAAGGGTAATTCCAAATGCCAGGAAATTAAATAAATTCCCCCATTCATGTCAAATTAATCTGCTTATGCTGGGTATTTTTTGTATTCTTTAGAGTTTACCAACGGTAAGTACAGTATACCTTATTCCATATTTTTATAAAAGTCAGGAGATTTGTAAAATAATTCGATCATATGTACAAGAAATAGTTCTTCATTTAAAGGAATGTAAACTTTCAATAGCACGCAATCGATGAATTCTTGAGGAATTGAATAATATTCTGGTTTTGGGGGGCTCTGAAATTGCACAGCAGAATGACCAGCATGTTGCATGGAAGTTCCGTTTCAACCAGATTATTTTGGATAATCCTCATCTCCATATATCTTAATTAATTAAAACATTAACGGATGAAAAATTCGAATGTTTAAAGATTCTGTAGGGCGTAAATGATATTCAGGCACAATTGTTAATTGCATAAATCTTTCATTTTGGCGAACAATATCGGTGATTTTGTTTGAAAACTTATTAAAATAAATCCCCATGCACATAGCGTAAAATCTGTTAGCTTATTTCTTTTTACTTTGTCACCCTAAAAATATTATGTTACTTTTCACTCTTTTTCTTATATCTGAAGAAATATGCTGTCAGGAGCGGTGAGAATAAGTTTGTTGCAATTCAGAGATAATTTCCGATCGAGAAAAATTAGTTTCCTTATTTTTTGGGGAAAAAAATTTTTCTCGAAAATGTCAAAATTTTGTGAGCCATAGACTTGCTTGTTTTACGAAAAATGGTCAAAATTTTTTTTTCACAATTTGAACTTTTTTTGATTTCTATACTTTTATATTGGTAAATTATTGCGTTTTTCAAAATTTGAATTTAAATTAATCAATAGTTGTTGAATAAATGGCCTTTAAACTTGGCATTTGCCATGTTAATGCACAGCAATCTGCAAAGTTTTTTTAAAATATCTCGAGAAATACTCAACTAGCAACGTTCGGAATACCCTCATCGATTTTATCTCATTATTTCCCATCGATTGATACCCATTTTGTTCATATTTGAAGAAACAACTTTTTTTCGAAATTTTCAAATTTTCTGAATTATAGACTTGCTTGTTTCGCGAAAACCGACAAAAAATTTTTTTTCAAAATTTGGACTTTTTTTGATTGCTTTATCTTTATATTGCTAAATTATTGCGTTTTATAAAACTTGACTCCAAATTAATAAATAGTTATGGAATAAATGGCCTTTAAATTTGGCAATGCGAATGTTAACACACAGCAAACGGAAATGTTTTTTTAAAATATCTCGAGAAATATTCAACTAGGAATGCCCGGTATACTCTCATCAAGTTTCTCTCATTGTTTCCCATCGATTGATACCCATTTTGTTCACATTTGAAGAAACAACATTTTCTCGAAATTTTCATATTTTCTGAACTATAGACTTGCCTGTTTCGCGAAAACCGGCAAATAATTTTTTTTCAAAATTTAGACTTTTTTTGATTGATATACTTTTATATTGATAAATTATGGTGTTTTGGAAAATTTGACCCCAAACTATGCAGTAGTTCTGGAATAAATTGCTTTTAAACTTTTCATTGCACATGTTATTACAAAGCAAGCTTCCCAGTTTTTTCCAGATTTCTCGAGATATATTTAACTACACAGGGCGGGAATATGCTCATTGCATTTGAAATTATATTCCGAATCGATCAATACCCATTTTGTCCACTTTTGAAAAAACAACATTTTCTCGAAATTTTCATATTTTCTGAACTATAGACTTGCCTGTTTCGCGAAAACCGGCAAATAATTTTCTTTTCAAAATTTGGACTTTTTTTTGTATTCCAGACCTTTATTTTAATGAATTATGGTATGTTGCAGACTTTCACCCCAAACTGTCGAGTAGTTGGGGATTAAACGTCCTCAAATGCTGACGTATTGCCTAACTTAATACATTGGGAAGTTGCCCATCACTTATTCTCTTTCAAACGAACCTTGAGTATTTGCGTTGTTAAATAACAGACCTATCACGGAGAGCGACATTTCTAATTAACACCTTTGTTACTCATTAACCTTCCCATTAACACGAAATTTGTAACTACTTTAATTTAATTTCAGTATTTATCAATGACGAAATTCCGCTTTGCATTAGAAGTACATCATGTATTAGCCGGGGGTCAAGGGTAATTCCAAATGCCAGGAAATTAAATAAATTCCCCCATTCATGTCAAATTAATCTGCTTATGCTGGGTATTTTTTATATTCTTTAGAGTTTACCAACGGTAAGTACAGTATACCTTATTCCATATTTTTATAAAAGTCAGGAGATTTGTAAAATAATTCGATCATATGTACAAGAAATAGTTCTTCATTTAAAGGAATGTAAACTTTCAATAGCACGCAATCGATGAATTCTTGAGGAATTGAATAATATTCTGGTTTTGGGGGGCTCTGAAATTGCACAGAAGAATGACCAGCATGTTGCATGGAAGTTCCGTTTCAACCAGATTATTTTGGATAATCCTCATCTCCATATATCTTAATTAATTAAAACATTAAGGGATGAAAAATTCGAATGTTTAAAGATTCTGTAGGGCGTAAATGATATTCAGGCACAATTGTTAATTGAATAAATCTTTCGTTTTGGCGAACAATAT